>WOGP01000501.1:0-24003 GCA_015342065.1 Leptinotarsa undecemlineata | reverse complement strand
ATCAAGATTTTGGTGTGCGGTAACCATCTTCCACGACCGAGCTTGAAGACTGTGGAGTGTTACTTCCATCGGACTTCCCAGTCTAGATATGGAGAGTTCTGCAGGTATCGACACACGCCAAGGATGACATTTCAGGGCGAAACATCTTTAATAAGGGGCAATGTAATGAATCTGAAGCCGGCTCTGACCGTTTATTTTAAATGCTGCATAGGAATGCGATCGACGAACCCACAGCGAAAAGAATGGATCGGTACTGAAACCGGTAGGTGTCTCCAGAATGTTCGTCAGGACTATTTGAGATCCGATTCTCGCTCAGAGAGGGAGTCTGTAGCTAGAAAGTGAATAGTGCATTGAAAGACAGGTTATCGAACAGTGAAGATAAATTAATTGTGGTGCATATAAATTAGTTGTATTAGTGAAGTATTGTTAAAAATAAATTACGAAACTGCTCCTCAAAACTGTTCCTCAAGAAAGATCAGAAAAAACCGAATCAGTGAAGGAAAAACTGCGAATATTTTCAGAGATTTTTCCAATTTTGGAGATGGTGGCAGATTTTAACTTCCGAAGTATTAGGTATCTGTAAAAATTTTTAGCTTTTTCGATAGACAAAATTGATAAATACGACAAGTTACTGAAAAAAGTAATGCATTTTTTTGTGAAAAATACATTGAGTTCATGCAGTAACCTATCGCGCTGAATGAAAAAGTTCACCCTTTCTGCACGTACAAAGTTCTTCATTACAACTTTCATATTTTTCCTTCTTTATCTTCACTAGTTCCGTTCGCTTCAAGTGATAATCGGTTATTTTTTATTTCAACGTTCGACCACAGTTCTCCCAGACTTTGAATTCAGTTTCTGACAATGTTCCTGTTTACTTATTAAAGAATATTCAGGATTCAAACTGACCAGAATCGTAAGCGGTCGGACCGCTGTCAACACGACCCTACCTTGAAGACAAAAAGGGCCGTTGTAGCAAGGAACCTGAGGTCCACCATAAAGCAATTAGGGTCGCTAATGTCTTGTCCGGACCGTCCACACTTTCTCGGCCTAAGCAACTAACGATGTTACGGAATATCGGACGACAAATTACCGCACTAATGTGCTCTTCGCGTAGTTTTGCTTACTGAATCAGAGTGCAAGATTGACCCTTTCACAGACCATCTTGATCAAAGTTACATCGATGAAAGTCAAGCAGGATGGCGACACGAGATCTGAATAAATTGGTGTTAGTCCAGGAGATATTCAACCTGAGGATATCTACATTCCTCAATTACGATAGTCTGAACGTACGTTCAATGTAATAACTTGAAAAAAAAAATATAACCCCTTCAATACAAATAACTTGAAGTTTCATTTTGAAAAAAGTCAATGTGGGTAACAGCGAATTTTTTCTTGATTTTTCATTTTTAATTTTATTCTTTATTCCACTGTTCATAGTGATGTGAACTATCAGGAATATACCAGTCGGTGCTCATTTCCTTTCTTAATACATCATGTTTTAGCTTTCCCCATTGGCTCCTTATTACAAAAACGTCAAAAGATAGAAGTTGTTCCGTATTTTGTAACTCATATGTGAAGTTGAATATTCGATGTTTTATTATCTTTGTTATCGAATATCGCAAAAACATCATCCACATACCATAGCCATATCCTAGGGAAATATTCTGATTTCTCTTTGGTTTCAATTTATTATTTGTTCATGAACAGATTTATCAGTTAGGGTGTTAAGAGGTTACTCATAGCCGTTTCCTCCTGTTGTTCATATAACAAATCTTCTACCTAGAAACGATTATGTTCCATACACAAATCAGTGAGAGAAACGAATTCAACAATTTTGTTAGTATCGATTTTTTTTCTCTAGTAATTTCCTCAGGTATTGTAAGGTTTGTGGAATTGGTACGCTACGAAATGAGGAACTAACATCAAAGAAAACCAAAATCCACCTTCTTGTATGTTGTTTTGTATGTTGTATGAACTCTAAGGAGTTCTTGATTTTTCCGGTTTGTGGACTTTTAGAAGGCAATAAAGTTTGGACACCGTTGGATTGGACAATTGTGAATTCCATTTCAATTGGAGGGTATGTTGTATCTTTGGTAACGGATTCCTGGACAATTTCGCATACGGTCCGTTAGTGATGGTACATTGACCCTTTCGTAGTAGTCCGATTTATTCAGAATTATTATTTTGTTACGTTTCAAATCAACGACGTCTTTGATTTTCAATCCCTTGATGATTTTTTTTTGTTTTCATCATCGTTTATTGATTGTTTTGGTTTATCAGCTATCGTGTTCCTGGAAATTTGATACCTGTCTTTCTCTCGAACAAGTCCCTTCGAGGAATCAATCATATATTGAATCAAACTTTCCGACACTAGCAATGATATCCTCAAGGACTTTCTCAGAAGACGGGATGGCAAATTTCAAACCGTTGTTCAAAATATTCGACAATGGTTTTATGACTTTCGGGATGACTTCTTTTGGTTTATTCTTTGATATGACGATGTTTTGAGTTTCTCATCCACAGTATACATTTTCCTGATATATTTTGTTTCATATTTTGTAAAAAAGCCATTCCATAGAGTTTAATTCATTGATAAGTCAATTCAAGACTAGCAGATAAGGCAACTTGTAAAATTATTTGAGACAATTAAGACGCAGGTACCTAGCAGAGGTGTCTTTGGTATAAATATAGTATATATATGGTATAGTTATAGTTATTTAGTTTAATCTTTTTCTTGAAGATGATTATTTGATGATTGAAACATATAAATCCCATGTATAGCAAGTAATTTATTACTGCAAGAAATATTATTACAAAAGTCTGTAAAGTTCATGGTGAGCATAGTCTTTATTATACGTTTTTGCATAATGAAAATGTGATCCAAGTGAGTACTTTCACCCCAGAACATACTCCATATTCAAGGAAATTATAAATAGTTCCATGATATACGTTTTCGGTGCAGGTGTATTCAATACACTTTTCAAAAACTCTAATTACAAAACATTTGCTACCAAGTTTTTTTCGGCAAAAAGTGGTCGTTGAAGTTCGTCATCCAGATAGACCCCTACCATTTTTGTTCATGATGAAAAATATAACTTTTCAGAACCCGTGACCACCAACTCTACAAACTCTGAAACAAATATGAAGGAATCAACTGTTTTGAAAACTATATAATTAGTTTTGGCTGTATTCAAAAGAAGTTCATTTTGAATAAAATGCTGAGTATATATAAAACATATTACATTCCAAAGCCATATGGCAGTCAAAAGGTGAAACGAAATGGGAAACATCAGCATGATTGACAAGTTTAGTGCTGATGTTTTCAAAAATTTCAGGAGAATCGTTTGTATGAATGATAAACCTCAATGGTCCTGGCATACTTCCTCATGGAACACCTTTATGAATTTCAGCTATGAAGGAGTGGAAAACTTGCTTATTGTTCAATATTTGCCTACTATTTCACTATGGTCATAGCAATTATTCAACAAAGTAATCTAGTGATAGGTTCTGTGGTTTCCAAAAGGTTCATATTGAATAAAATATGCTAAGGATGTATGAAAAATATTACTTTCCAAATTCGTATGACAATCAAGAGGTGAAACGAAATCGGAAACATTAGCATTATTGATAAGTTTGGTCTTGATGTTTTCAAAAACCTTAAGAGAATCGTTTGTGTAAATAATAAACCACAATAGTCCTAGCACACTTCCTTGTGGAACTTCTTCATGAATTTCAGCTATGTCAGAGTGGAAAACTTCCTTATTGTTCAATATTTACTATTTACTATGATCATAACACAGTGATGTTCAGAGGTTTTAGAAATGTACCATAATTCATCTTCTTGATAATGAAGAAGAAAAAAGCAAGAAAGTTTTTTTCCCAGGAGATAATCCCTTAAATTTTCCTTTAATAATTATCCTTTCACTTTTTACTGTTCTGCATCTCAATGAAAAACATGAAATATAATAGAAATGCTGTACTGGTAAGAGTATTAAATGGTTTTAATTTAGAAGTAACTCTCAGGTTATGCTTGAAAAAACTATTGTATAGCGAAACATGTGTCGCGGTTTTTCTAAAACCCGTTTATAGTGAAAATCATACAATGAACTATATTGAATAGTTTTTCAATAGGGATTTTCATCAAGTATCGGTCAGTTGTTTTCAATTACAATATTTATTTTTTTTGGCTTGGATGTTCGGTCTCTAAATTGACACCCATTGAAATTGTAACGAAACTGGACAGATGAAATTGGTTGAGTTTTGGACGAATGAAAAAGTATTAATTTTGTTATAACAACCTGAAGATTCGCAATGTTGTTAATTTCCTCACTGTTAAGAATATTCATATTCAACACGTTGAGAATAATGACACTTTCCTCTCTGATAATTTTCGTAAAATTACTATATGTCAAACAAAACATTAATAGTTACTCTGTTGTGTCCGATATACACGGTCACAATACTAGAATTTGATTATACCTCCAACTCGGTTACAAAGAATGGACGATACTATTGAAATTAAAATGTACAATGCCCTATCTCTCACAGTACGTTCTCCAAACTTTACTAAATTCATAAAACATTTAAAGACATTACTTAATAACTTTTTCCATCCATCTCCTTAACCGTAAAGCAAAGATGCCTTGCACGATTGTATGTATGTACTGTATTATTATTTTTATTGCATAGTATCTTCTGAAAATTTTATATTTTACTTTTTGACCATATGTTAATTTTATAGTATTTTGTGACATGTTCTAAAGCTGTAGCTTTGTTATGAACCAAATGAAAATTTTAATTTGAATTTTAATTAGCATTTGCATTTGAATTTGAATTTGAATTATGACGACTGCTGCGATGATAAAATGATTATTTTCAAATCCTCTGAATATGGTTTGAATAATAAAACTAAACTCTGTATTTCTGCAGCCTTTGAAATATCGCCAAATCAGTACAATATTTTTATCTTCCATTCATCACACCCAAGTCTGCCTTTTGCCGGAATATTATGCACGAAACCTTCAAACAGGATAATGCGGTGACATTTCTCCTTCTCGAAAATGAAGGCAATAAATCAACAATGGGAATCGAATATTTTTCAGTCGAACGGATTCGTCCCAGATCAAAACTTATTTTAATATTAGTTCAGAAGTTGAATAATTGGATATCCGAATACGGATAGACGGCCGTGCAAAACAAAAGATTCCCTAAAGGAATCAATTTATCAGATTTGACT
Organism: Leptinotarsa undecemlineata; assembly: GCA_015342065.1. NCBI lineage: Eukaryota > Metazoa > Arthropoda > Insecta > Coleoptera > Chrysomelidae > Leptinotarsa > Leptinotarsa undecemlineata. The sequence goes on along the minus strand of WOGP01000501.1, from coordinate 18,767 downwards.
TTTGTTACCACTTCCCAGATGTTCCTATATCAATCTTCGGAAGGAAAGTTTCTGAATTATTTTTTTTGTAGCTGGCAGATTTTATAGAGCGGTTTCAGTCACAGTATCAAACATTATCCGTGGTAAATTCTAATCAGTATAATGATGATTGAATGTATGATTGAAGTAAGTATTCTTCTCATAGTTTTCATCTACAGAAATGGATATTTTGCTGACTTTTTTTATTTTACAGATATTATTGAAAAATACAACATACATTTTACAGTTTGCATTTTCCTCTTCAATATTTTATATTTTGTTAGTCATGATTTCAAAAACTATTTAGTGGCTTCATAGTTTTCATAGTTGTTCGAAAAAAATCGAAAAGAGTCAAACTTATCATAAGACGTCCTTCAGAAAGAAAACTTCTTCACATTGTTGACAAGAACAAATATTATGCAATGGAAGCCTATCTCTTATGGTACGAATTTCCCATGTGTACGAGGTAATGGAAAAAATTATTTTCATCGATCATATTCAGCTTTTACAATAGATGATGTTGAATCGAACCATAATTATAGTGGGTGAACAAATGAAAACCTAGTTTGTTTTATAACACAAATCAGAAAACATACATTTGGTTTATGAAACAGCAAATTGATAAAGACTGGTGAAGATTGAAATAGTAATTGTCACTACAACTTTATGTCGCTGTGTCATATATTATACAGTGCATTTTTTAATGCCCCGCTCCTTTTATTTTTTGAATGGGTCAACTCAAAAAATTGAAATTTGGCATAATGAAATTATTGCATGATTATTTCACTTTGTAGTAAAATTGACAGATGGAACTTTCAAGATGACGACTGGGCGCCATTTGGGGAAAAAATTAAATTGAAAGGGGGTCCTGTGATACATCTTTTTGAAGCTCCTGACAAATTCTTCACAACATTGAAATATAATGTCAATATCTTCAACTGCTATAAAATAAAATTTTTAATAATTGCCTGAATACATTGACATTTAACTACAAAATATGAGGTAATAACCTTGAGGTTAGTTTGAAGATGCTCGAGATGATTGCCTTGAACTGCTTGACATATAAACAGGCTGTCTGATTTTTCAAGCCGAACATTTTCGAACACAGTTCTCTACAAATGTTTATTATTCTCTGCCATATACCTGATATTGAAACAGGTTTAGTTTCGTACACTTGAAGTAGCCCCATTGAAAAGTGCAAAGGTGTCTAATCTGGCGAGCGGCGAGCTTACATCATGGAAGCGCTCAAAGTTCATTTAATATTATTCAAAATATTCATGTCAAAGTTTTGTTATATATGTCAAATGCATTTTATGAGCGAATAATTAGTAGTGAAGAAAGATAAAGAGGACATACGAAAACACTCATATTTTGCAACCTTGTCCTACCTCCAGCATGACTTGACCTGGTTTATTTCAAAATATTAATCCTTTTCTATGACACATAGAAACTTGTTACTGTGATGAATGAGTGGATTCAATTCAATAGTAATAAGCTGCATCCAAAACAGTAACACAAATCAGTAAATTTCGTCAGTAAGATAACTGTTTGGTAGGAATTCGATGAAATTACCGAAGGACGTTTTCGTATGGTACTTGAAAGAATATCAGTCAGTTGCCGGGAGGTCTGGAGAGTATGGCGGGTGAGGCAAAACTTTGACGCTCAATTCGTTAAATTTTCGAACGGTGATTTGTTAAATGTACAGACGAGAGTTGTAGTGGAGCAGGATCGGACCTCTTCAGTTGCCGTTGTCCACCATAAAGTAAACCTGGTGTTTTTTGGTGAGTTTTGCCTTTATGAAGTGCCTGGGTCCGGTGTCCAACCACTGCTCTGAAAGTCTCCTGCTATCGTAGATGATCTACTTTACATCACAAGTGACGATTAGATTTGAAAAAAATCTTTTTGGTTGCGCAAAAGCATTAAAGAACATTTGTCGAAACGTCGATCATTTAATTAATGAGCCACTCATTTTTCGAGCTTCCTAACCTTTCCAATACGTTTTAAACCATCAAAAACCGAATAGCAGCAGCTGACGCTCAGTTCTTCCGTCATTCCTCGCATCGTTTGTGATGGGTCAGTCTCTACCAGGGTCCTCGAATCATCCTGGATTACTTTGGGTCTTCGGAGCTGAAATCACTGAAACGAAATTCCGCAAACTAATGTTGAACAGTGCGTTATTCAACAGAATCATTGCCAAATTGTACATTTTTAGGGCTATTTTGACAGCGCTTTGGTTGAATTTGAATTCGTAGAGAAAAATTGGCTGAAAATCGCTTAAACACATATAGTGAAAAGCTTATCCTGATTGTCAAAGACTCTACCGGTGCGAAAGATGTCGAAGTGCTTGAAAAGATGATGATAGGTTGGGGAGAGGTCTGGGAAGTATGGTGGTTGAGGCAAAACTTTGACGCGTGATTCACTCAATTTTTCGACGGTGATTTGTGAAACGGGTGTTGTCATGGAGCAGGATCAGAACTCTTCTATTGACCAAAGTCGTACATTTACATTTCGTCGATTTCCTCATAATAGGAATATGATATGATGGTTTTGCCCGGCTGCCGAAAGTTATAAATTGTCAATTACACCAGCCGCTGACCACCATATATTCCATGGTCCTTTCTTGGTGTGTTTTCGTCTTTGGAAATTCTCTGAGTGGCTTATCAGTGTCTTACCACCGTCCTGAAAAAAGTCTCATGTTGTCAAAAGGGATTCATTTTCCATCTCACGTGACGATCCTATTCAATAAAGGATTGTTTTGGTTGCGCAAAATCGCGTGTGAATTGGCGCTCAGTTCTTCCGACATTCCATACACCGTTTGTGATGGGTCACTTTCCACCAGGGTCTTTCAATCCTTGTCCAGGATTACTGTAGGTCGACTACATCGGGGCTTATCTTCGAGACTGATCTCCGGAACGAAATTTTGAAAACCAATTATCATTGCCAAATACCTGGTTAATTTTTGGGCTGTTTCGGTAGCGTTTCAGTTCTATTCAAATTAGTAGAGAATAATTGGCCGAAAATTGTTCAACGATATCATATAATCAAAGATGGAAAAAGTTAAAAACAATTGATTTTAAAAAATTTTAACATCAATGTATAGTGTACAACATTCTCTTTCGATCAGTATATATCACGACACATAAAAATGACTATTTATTGAGATATGGAGATACAAAAACACATGACCTTGAAACGGATAAAACCTTAGAAACAATCTTGAGGAATACTGAAAAATACATAATACGAGATCAGATCACATCAGATAGTTTTTTTAAAACATTTTTGAACATTTCAAATAGAACTGAAATAAACCTGTGAAAGTGCTCTTTGTCAACTAAGTTCTTGGTTCAAATAAAATCACTCTCTATTTCAATGCAGACAAAACTAATCTTGTGAAATTCCATAGTCATCAGAGGGAATTCTGTGTAAATTCTTAGGATTATTCGTTGACTCACATTTAGATTGGAAAGAACATTGCAAGGTCCTAATTTCCAAACTTTCATATCTCCACTATATGTTCAGGAATCTCAAAGTTGTTTTGACACAACAACAATTAATAAATTCATACTACGTACAAGTAGAGAGTCGACTGAGGTAAGGTATTTGCCTGTGGGATAACGTCCTAGTATCACAGAAAAAAATCATTAGGTGTATTGCTGGTGTGAAAAACGACTATTCTTGTCGAGAAATCTTTAAAAGATTTGAAATTCAGACATGTACAGGCCTCTACATATTTGAAATCTGTATTTATGTGTTCAAAAATAGGGATTTGTTTTTCATAAATGAAGATTTCCACGAATAACACACACGTTTCGGCGGAAAAATTTTCAACAACTTACCTTCCTCTATCAAAAGCTACAAACATGAACGAAAACAAAAAAAAAAAAATTAAAGGATACCTTGTTGGGAAATGTCTATACTCTTTTAATGAATACTTTCAACTTAAACTTTTATTTATGTTGATAAATATGATGATATTTATGATTGAATATGTCAATCTGTTTTCTATGTAAGTCATTATATTCTGTGTACTATATATATCCATATTTATTATGTAAACATGTTTTTTATAGTATTATATAATCCTTAATGAACTGTTATTTTCCTTTTGTACATTCCGTCATTTAAATCCCGACCGTTCTACCATGCGGTTGTAACCATGACTTTTTCTTATACTTTTGGATGTATTTGAATATTGACTATATAACAAACAAAAAATTTGTTGTACACTTGAACCTCAAAAGTTTTTATTTTCTCAACATTACTCTTTCCACCTAATAATATTCAATGATTTTCATTCCAAATTCCTGTACAATGAAGAGCAGTAATCTTTGACGAACATGATATTTTCAAGGTTGACCAGAGCATTGCACCTCTAAAATACAATTCTCACCATTCCGTTGCAGTTTCTGAAAGATTTTTTGAGTTGCTGAAACTAGCGGCTGAAACGACTTTGTTATTTTGAATCACCCTTTTTTTCGCTATCTGCAATATACAAAAAAACTTAAATTGTAACATAGAAGTTCATACCAAGATACGTAAAAAGTTTGTAGTTTTTTCAGATTGTTTGATCTTCCTCTTGAAGATGATCACTTGGTGATCAGAACATGTGTAGGGGTATTGAAAAAAACAAAAAAAAATGGTTTGGTGTTGGGAAAAAAATCCAATAATAGTCATTACAAAACCAAAGTTTCGAAACAGTGGAAGATAAAATCACCTGAAAAAAATCGATTGAAAAGTTTGATTTCTTGAAGATTTTAAAACGATTTTTGAATATATATTTTTTTCTAGACATCCATTAAAAAATAGTATGATAATATGAAAATATTATCATGAATAATCTCAAAAATATCTCTGATTCAATTTTATTATTCATGTCATTTCAATGATGTATTAACAATTCGTTAGAGATTAAAATTTTGCGACTATTCGACAAAAAACATCAATTTATAATGAAAATTCAACAGAAATGATTTCACACAAAACCCAACATATTTCAACAGATATTCAATTAAAGATCATTCAGGCGGAAATCCCCTAGGAAGTATACTTTGTAGCAACAGATTAATTCCCGATAATTCCACGAAATCTTCCTATAAAATTTATGGCCGAATCAAAAAAGATGATTCCGCTGTTTTACGGTCTCTTTTACACGTTATTTACAGATATCCCCGTTGTAAATAACTTTTAGACAAACGTCAACAAATTTATAGAGGGGCGCAAAGGGCTGGACACGAAATGCATCCATTTCAATGGAAATGTGGGAGTATGACCCATATATAAAGTTTTTGAAAGGCTATAAAGCTCGAAGAGGAATGAATAGAAGCTGAAAGAGATGATGAAGAGACTTTCAGAATGCTATAGAGGAAGTATTGATGTTCATCATATGGTAAGACGAATATCCCTCTTGTATGAATGATGTGGTTCTAATAGTAAAAGATCAGTTTACACAGTAACTCAATTCTCTTCTTTAAACTGAAATGCATGGTCTAAACAAAGTCAATTGTCATGATAAATCATTGAAAATTCACAAGGTGAAAACAAAAAATCTAACTTCAGAGGTAGGTATATTATCCATTGAATTCTGAATTTCATATATTTCATAATGGACGTGTTTACAACTTTCCGTTGGCTTTCAATATATATGGAACATCATCTGCATCTGTAGAGTAGGGAGGGTGAGTGAAGGCATCATGTGGCCAATTGTACATCCTGCTCCTGAGGAGTTGTCCTCCTAGGCCATCGTCCATTCTACCCTTTCCAGGAAGGTGAACAGTAGGCTTGATACATCTCCTTCATATCGACAGGTGTAGGCAACACACACTCTCTTATTGAAGATAACTCCGGGCACCAGCATAAGACATGCATGACAGTTTTATCTTCCTGTGCAAACATCCTGCATAAAGGTGTGACCACTAGCCTCATAATATGGAGGTGTTTGCTTAGTTGACAGTGACCAGTCAGAAATCCTACTGTTGAGCGTAGGTTTTTTCTGGACATTATCAGATTTTTTTTCGGCGTCAACATCTCAGGATCGCCTAGGGTGATCTTGGCAAGACTGCATCCTTTCATTCCACCTATTTCTTCAGGGTTTGAGCATTTTTGTGACATTTGGCTAGTTCCACAATTATCGGCCGTAGGTGTCATTGGGTACTAAAATTTTTAGTCCAGCCGATTTCCTGGCTAAAGAGTCGACAATACGATTACCTTCACACCTATCGTGCCCTTCAACTCGCCTCAGGATAATGTCATTATCTACCGAGGCTTTCGATAAATCTTGGTGGCACTCTAGTACGAGGCCTGTTCAATGTCTGTTCAATGCTAAGTGGGCTTCTCTACTATCAGTGCAAATTGTTATGTTTTTGCCAGAAATTTCTTTTCTGGTTATATTTTGTGGCGATTGAGATACCAGCCAGTTCTCTTTGAACCACGCTGGTATTTTTTCTCTTTCCCAACCTGAATCTCAGGCTTAGTGATCTGAAATTAACTCCACAAAGTGAGACTTCTTTGGTTTTTGAGTCGTCTGTAAATAAACATATTACATTTGTAGCATCTGACTCTGTGTTTTGTTTCATTTGTATTTTATATGGTTTATCAAACACAAACCTGGGTTAAATTGCATCACTGTCTGCCTACAGCGGAGGTTGTGCAATGAGCGCATCTCACCATAGGCTTAGCCTTAATTGACCCATTCTTACTTCAAAGTTAACACCAGTCTAGCACAATCGCAGCATGGCCAATAATGCAACCTCCTTTATGAAACATCATGAAATTGACTGATTTGTATAAATGAGAAAATTGATACCATTGTTTTTTTGGTATAACGATACAATAACCTGTATCTATGTCACAAGGTTCAGTGCCATGGAGAAGAAAGCTCTCATCATTTCCAAATCCGATTGTAATAATGTCTACAGCAGTTATAAGGAAGATATTGGTTTATGAGCTTAAAGCTTGGGTGTCACCCGATTAAAATAAGTTAATAGAAATCGCTTCTCTATGAATCAAAACTATTTTTGAAATAACCAAACTGAATAATATACCTTCCTTGCAAAGAAAAATACTGCCATCAGCTTCATTGGACCAGAACCTGTCATTAGCACCGCTTTAGACTTTGCCAAACCAAGATTGAACAGATGAATGGCAAGAAGATTTATGGACTTCCAACAAAATCTTTCAGAATTGGCTCACTCCAAGGCGTTGATTTACCCTTCGGGTTTTGATACCAAACAGTTGTTGGACTACAGTGGAGATGAACTACGATGTCTATTAGGCCTTTTTACAGGTCACTGTCATTTGAATCATCATATGCAGAGACTAGTATTATCGACAGACAGTGTGTGTTGCCTCTGTTTGGAAAATAATGAAACAGCAGAGCACATACTTTATGTCTGCCCCGCTGGGAACCGAATTAGGTCCCAACGGGGGCATGGGTTCACCATACAAACTAATCGGCTTCGTTGAGAAGCTGGGTTTATTTGGTCGGGTGTGAGTCACAATAAACCTCCGGGGGTTGCGGTGGAAAATCGAATAGACCTCTTTACTTTGGACCTAACCTGACCTGACCTAATATACCTCATGTAGTGAAAAGTTTTTTGCCATCCCCCACAGGAAAAATAGGTCATCAACAACTAATTTCAATGTTACTCGATATGGAAATTATGTATGTGGGACATATCTCTTTATGAATTTTTAAAATTCTAAAAATTGTACTCATCATCGAAAATTGAAGCATACAGTTGATTCTTTCGATATAATTCACTAGTGATGGCTATAAATAAATCCTTTTCCTTTGGAAATTTCCCTTTGTGTCTTAAAACAACTCTTGTAATTCTTATTTTCAAAAGTGGTAATGCAGAAGATACAAATAATGTCAAACCTATCTCCATGCTCTCAACACTCTCAGAAATCAATGGAAAAATTGTGAAAAAAAGGGTATTAACGTATTAACTTTTCTTTATAAATACAATATATTATCCAACTGTCGATTTGGGTTTCAGAAGGCAAAAGGCACAAATGATACAATATTTTCCTTTCTCGAACATGTCTATACATATCTCAACAATGGTGAGGTCGTATCTGCAGTATTCTGCGTTTTCTTCACCACTTTTGATTGTGTAAATCATGAACTGCTTTTGCAAAAGTTGAACTACTATGGCTTTAGAGGAGTGTGTAATGACTGGTTCAGGTCTTACTTAAGTGATAAAAAACAGTTGGTAAGATCAAAGGAAAAAATATCACACACTCAGGACATCTTATTTGGCGTTCCACTAGGATCAGTACTAGGTCCGATTATTTTCCTTATTTATGTAAATTACCTTGTTACTCTACCAATTCGAGGAATTTTTACGATCTTTGCGGATGACACCACGCTATCTCTAGTGATTCAAAAGTTGTGAAAATATGGTGTGACGCAAACTACTTGTGCTTTAATACTGAAAAAATAAACCTACTCACCTTCAGCTGTAATTTTAACAATTTATACTTGAATGCACAAATTCTTGAGAATAAAAACCAATCCAAATTCCTGGAAATCTTCATGGATAACAAATTAAAATTTGATCAACACATTTCAGCTTCGAATAAAAAATTGGCATCAGGATGCTATGCACTTCGAATAGTTTCAATGAGTTCATCTACAACAAACATTATATATCACTAGAGATATGGTGTTGCCTTCTGGGGATTTTGCTGTCAACAACTTTTTCATTCAGTGTTTGTTTTGCAAAAGCGAGCAGTTACATTTTTATGCAAGATAGGACTTTGGTGTGATTTAATATAGGTGTTTTTTTGTTATTTATATTGACACCTATACTTCAAATCATATTTTATACTGGGATATATCTTATTTTATAGCCATGACATGTGAACTCATATTCAAATTGTGTATATTTGTTAGTTACATTTTTTGAAACGGATTTTTTATACAAACTATTTTGTCTACAAACTTTGTTAAATTCTATTTTCTATTGTTATATTTTATCAATCATATTTGTGAACTTAGTTTTGCTCAAATTGTGTTTCTGGATATGTGTGTTTTTGAATTTTTTCGTTTTTTTATTTTTTGAAGTGTATATACCAGATTTTTTAACAAGCTTTGTCAACAAGATTGTATTTTCTTGAACAATAGTGTATTTATCTATCTAACAATTCAAAAAATCCTGCAATAATGTTTAATTCAGTTTTATCGTCCGGAAACATGAGTAAGAGTGGCACTCAGTCATGAGTCACGCATCGCAAGTCATAGGAAATCAGTTGATCTTCAAGAAATATAAGCAGTTTATCAATCGATTCTAGTGGTAATATTCATTCTGGAACATAAATATTGCCTGAAATATACATATTCATAATATTATACATGCGCGCGAGTTGTAATATTTTAGTAGTAACAAATAAACAACATGAATTCTTACGATTCAAAATTTGCGATTACGATATAGAAATAATGCATGTAATTGGCAAATGAAAATATATGTGAGGTTTCACTCTGAATTTCTGAAGTTATTTACGTTCAGGCTAATTCCAGTATCACAGCATAAGAGCATACTTATCATACCGAATGCATTATTAGGCTGCACTTAGTATAAATAAGCAATTAAGACGTACATGGTGTTTCCAAGTTGAGGCAAACTTCTTATGGTAATGACCACATTACGGTCTGCCCTTGCCTAGTCCGACAAATGCACCTGTGCCCTTTCGCAATATTATGAATAGAACGGAGTTTGGTGATTTCGGGATAATGAATGAAATATTGCTCAGATGACCCAGTTGATAAATAAAAAGCTGTATAATATAGTTTAGTTTGTTTCGTGGTAGATTACAATCGTTTTATGTTGTTCGTCTTATATAGTTGAAACAATAAATTCAATATTTGCTATATTCAAATGCATCGTCCATGTGACGATGCCGTGTACATGACAAAATTTTAATATCGAAATGAAACATTTTCAATGGAAAATTGGCATAGGCAGATATAACTAGACCATACCATTATGAAATCGTGTTACTCACGTTAGTTACCAGACCATACCAAATCAGATCTTCATGTTCGGATAGGTTTCCGCAGTCAGTAGTATGCTGTTCTTGAGTTCTGGTTGAACCTCTTCTGGAGTTTTGTATTCGACGTTTCGGCTTCCAGTTTGAAGCCACTTTCAAGAATTTGAAGTGACTTGACGCCGGGGCCTCAATCTGCCTACTTCCCAGGTCTTCTCATGAGTTCTCTCTAAGGTCTCAATCTGTCTACTCCTGAAATTGAACTGAATCTAAGGCCGATTTTTCGCCAAGTTCTGTCTTCAGCTTGTCAAGTAATGATGCGTAGTATGCCAATGTGATAGTTTCCCTTTGTGAAGATGATTGATTAGAATAACTCCATGACTGTCCCAAAAACAGTCGCCTTCACTTTCCCGGCAGTGTTTGTTTTTTTACCGAGGCGTATTCAACAAGAAATATTTGATGACAGCTCGAGAAATGATTTTGTCCATTGTCAACTCACTCAAACAACTGTTATTTAATAACTGAGCATTTAAAATGACTGAAACTTTGGTCAGTAATTATCAACAAATGAACATCGGAATTCACTAGCTTTCATTTACGAGTGCTGTTATCTTCATGTTGAGGTTGAGAACTTTCTAGATCACCCTTGTATATATTTTTTGCAAATTGCATGAACCTTATAATTGTTAGCGGAATCAAAGACATTCAGAGCATTTAGATCATTTATAATCTTGCTAGCACTAAGATAGCTTGAATTTTTTACATTTATTTGGATATCTTGCACATTGAAACATTGGAAACTGCAATACGTTGTACAGTATATATTTTTGTTTACATGTTTTTTGCCATTTTATCATTATCTTGCAATTCACGTGATAATTCTTGATATAACTATTCTCAATACTTCACCCAAGATGGGTGTTTGTTCTGTGTTTAATGTTTTTCTTTCAACAAGTTCAATACGACTTGCTTCAAACATGAATATAACTTTTATATAACGTGGGCAAATGAACTCACCAATTTATTTACTCACTTATTTTATATAAAAATCAACAATTATTGAGTTCTTGGTTTTATCAGTGGAAGTTGACAGTTATATCACATTCAAAAAAATGCTGCCACTTTTATTTTATACCCCAAAATCCATTAGCACCCAAGGTTCGACAAAGTCTTTGACATCGCTCACTAACAAAACTTCGGGATACACCAAACGGGAAGTCAAATGTCCCTTAGCAGTAATGACATGTTATTGAAGTGTACAAATAGGAAGCCGATATATCGGTTAGTTTTAGGTATGAAAATTGACGGGACCGAATGGAAGGTCCGAAACTTAATTTGCCCCGAACCGAATAGCCACCGGCCTCTTTGATATATTGTGCACTTCAATTAGTATTTCCTGATTGCTCGGTTTTCAAACTATTGTGGACTATTTGCTTATGGAATACGTAATAGTGTTCGGTGTTTGGAACGGTACATGAAAGAGGTCAAGACAGGCTATAAATGCTTTGAAGCGAAGGGTAATCACGATCACAAAATTTCACTTGTAAATTCATATTTTTCATTCTTCGAATACGAGTGCAACCTTCTATATTTCCACTTTTCATTTCATATTCTTTGTGAGACAATCTGAACAAAAAGAAACCCCTTTTTGCCAATTTTGAATGGTAGGTTATAAAATCCCAATTATTTTAAATTTCTACTTTCTATTTTAACAGATCTGGGATTTTTCTGAGTAGCCTACGGTTTTTTGAGGACAAAACACAAGCACTAAGAATGGTGCTTGGGCGAAAGTAGCGATTCACGTTGGATTTGAATTGCTGGAGATCAAATTCATTTGAAAAAATGTTCTCAAAAAGAGCATTTCGAATAAACGCATTTCTCCAAATAAAAGAGTTCCCAAACAGTGAAGTCCGAGGTGTACTGAGTTACCCTAGAAACGATGATCAGTCTCAGTCCGTCGGGTATTTCTGATACATATATACATACCGCACTTGATAGAATCAAATGTACCGAATCACTTGAACACCTTCCGAAAAAGTATCCGTAGTTTATCCCTACTGTAGTCCAACAACTGTTTGGTATTAAGCTTCGAAGGGTTAATAATCGTCTTGGAGAGAGCCGTTCCTAGAAGATTCTGCCAGAGGTTCATAAATCGTTTTGCCATCAAGGTGTTCAATCTTTGTTTGGCAAAGCCTGAAGCGATGCCAATGGCAAATTCTCGTCCGATGAAGCTGCTTGCAGCACTCTCCTTTGCAAAGGAGTCAGCAGCCTTATTGCCTTTCAGACCAGTATGGTAAGGAATCCAGACCAGAGGCAATCCGTTAAGTTTTCCCATCCAGGAGAATCATTTTTGCCAATTTGCTACCAATTCAGACATTGCTTGGTAGGAGCCAAGAGCTTCCAACGCCGCTTGACTGTCCGAAAAAATTTTATTGACTTGGGTATGAGGTTGGATTCTTCCAGTATCTCCGCACACAATTCATTAGCGTAAATTTTCACTTGAAATAGAGTCGCATAGGTTACTAGGCAGGTTGACATCTCTGTCCTGGGTCTGTGACTGAAAACACCTGGACCAGAACCGAAAGGTGTTTTTGATCTATCTATGAACCAACAATTATCTGCTTTTAATATTTCTTCATCGCAGAGAATCCAGTCCCCTCTACTCGAGAACAGCACTTTATAAGAAAGTTCGTAGTTGACAGTTGGAGGCATAAAATCAGAGGCCAATTCCAGAATGCTGTGACTTTCAGTTTCAACCAACAGTCTGTTGCAATCTACATTAAATTGATTTGTGCAATTGACATTGTGCATATGTCTTTATGCAGTCCATCTAGCCTCTCTCTCTTCAAAAAAATATGGAGAGGATGTAGATCTAGAAGGATCTTCATGTCCGCTGACGGTGTAGTATAGTTAGCACCACTGATGGCCAGACAAGCCTGTCTCTGTAAGCCAGAGAGCTTTGCCTGGGCCGATATCTGTGAAGCCTTTGAGCATCAGGCATCATCTGTGGTGACAGCACAGTACATTAATACTCCAAATGAATCATAATCAGAATGCTGACACCAATTCAAAGTCCATATTGCTGATGTTGATTATTTTTATTCATTTTAGGGTTAAGTATACAAATGAACGTTAACTAGTATTATTCTCCTTTTGTTGAGTCATGGAGTAAACTTCATGAGTGCGGTATAAAGAGAGATGTCTACTTTCAGTAATGTCATACTTAGAATCGGTGGTCTTTGTGTATATATCTAATGAGAGCGTTATCTGAACTTTGCATCGATGCCGATTCTATGTGTGAAGGATGAAATTTTGAAGGGGTGGTTTCTATGCCTGGCTTCGTTTAAAGAACACGTAAGGGTGATTTGAGTAGAATTATTGGGAATTATCCATGATAATGAACTCTATCTTTTTTGAGGTATTTATAGATGTTATATCTCACTATATTAATTCAAAAGTGGATTATATCAAATTCTAGACTGTTAAATAATCGTGAAGTTATCATGATATTTTTTGCAACAGTTTTTTTGTTTCACATTTCTGCCAGGCAGAATCGTAAAATCACAAAATCATAAAAAGTAAAATCATCGGAATCAGATGAATCATAAGTGTACAAAGTCATGAAAAGCAAACGAGCATTGAAAGCATACAAACACAAAAATATCAAAGTATAATAACCACTAAAAAAATTTAAACAGGAAAAAAAATTAATTATTCTGGCCAAAAAATAATCTCTTCTAAAAATATACCCCTTTCATATAAAAAGGATTTCAGAAGATCAATCACACCAGAAGTTCATGAAACGAAAGTATTCGACAAGTTGAATGAAGTTGCATATTCAAATGGAAAAAAAACTTCTGGCCGAAAATAATGATTTGACTCTCATATTTGATTCATTTAGAGCATTGAAGTAAGTGAAAGTGGCTAAAGAAGAAACGAATAAAATGGAATATAGACTTGATCAGATGGACCAAGCTACGAGATCGTGTGACCTAAGAATATTCAGCCTCGAAGAAAAACTAAATACAATACAAAAATGTAACTGAATCTATCGAATGAGGACATCTCTATATGCTACAGGATTGGCAAGAAAGAAGAAAGCAAAACAAGAGGAATCTTTTTGAAACTCAACGACTTAAAGATTAAAAAAGCGATTTATGGAAAGAAAAAGTTTCTCAAAGGAACAGGGTAGTCATATGGGAAGACATAACTGGATCGAGGGTGAAACTATTGAATACAGCAATTGAAAAATTCGGACTCAAAAAGGTATGGACCCACAACGGTACAATCTATTTCAATGAAGACAATAAAGTGCATATCATTAAAAATAAAGATGACTTTAAAAAAATTCTCAGAACTAGAAAAGGTTCAATGATTATATTACAGGTAGCACAATACTTTGCTAATGAATGAATATAGATGAATATCTCTCAGTAGAAATTATATGCTCAGGTATTTATTAATTTTTTTTTTCTTTCTTATTACTTGTCGTATGATGGACTAAATATAAAATTTTATTTTCATTCATTTAATGGGAGCATACAAATCATTGTACTATGATAGATTTTTTGGATGTATTAGACGATAATGCTGGAATAGACACAACAATATGTGATAACGTCCGGGGTTATATACAGGGGAGACCGGATGAAAACAAGTACGGTATAGGAAATATCCACTTCAATATTAAAAGTTCAAAGAGGCACTATAATGAACTTTCATTATATGTCGAAAATGCAAAAGCTTTCTTAGATATAATTGTACTGAAACCGGAAATATTGAAAACATCGATGAGTTTCCTATCCCAAACTATGTTATTCACTACAACGAATCTTTTATAAATGAAAGTGATGGTGTTATAATATATACTAAAATCAGATTATCAGCAGAAAGGAAAACCGGTCAAATAAATGAGAGTAAATTTCTTAGGTCAACTTTCTGTATAAGACACTATCAGAAAAAAATTAATATAGGTCTAACAGCATATTATAGAACCCTAGCAACAGACTCCAGAAGGTATATGAAAGATCTAGACGCATACTTAAATAGTTTACATAAAGAAAATCTTGAAGTATATGTAGGGGATATAAATATCGATATTTCAAAAACAGGATCAAACGATACCAATAATTATTCAAATATTATGAATTCAAATGGTTACATATCCTACATAAACAAACCAACGAGAGTTACAAAAGTCACAAAATCTACAATCGACCATATTTTCATCAGAATACAAACCAACTTCAAAAATGAAATTAAAATTGAGCCTATCATTATACATCTTATATATACTTTCACCTGTATAACTTTCAGCTGATTAACGGAAAAACAGATTTTAAACAGATTTGAACCTACCTGGATATGAAACCACAAAAGAGAAAAGCACAAACAAAACAAGTTACATAAACTATGAAAAATTGAAAATTCTTTTAGAGGGAGAAAAATGGTCAAAATGTCAATCAATGGAGTCACAATCGTCATACCAACTCTTTATTGATGAATTAAATGAATACATTATTGAATTAACAAAAGTGCAATCTTCCATGGATCAATGTTGGTCTTATCACTTCTATCGAACACAGGGATTGCCTGAAAAGAAAACTTATTAGAAATTTCTCAAATGAAACTGAAAAAGAATACAAAGAATACAGAAATAAACTTAATACCTTGATCAAAACAACATAAATTGAATTTTATCAAAATAAAATAGCAGAAGCAGGAAACGAGTATGAAAAAATTTTGACGGTTATCAATGATATTACAGGGCAGAATGAAAAATCAAATAAACAAATAGACAACACTCCAATAATCATTGAAGTCGGTGAAATACTAAGAAATAATAGAGATAAAGCAAATATGTTTAATGAATTCTTCACAAACTTGGGTATAAATAAGTCTAAAAAAATACAAAGTAGTCAAATGCAACAAAACTTTCCTGAACGTGACAAAATTGACTTAACCATTTTTTGTAACCGGTAACAAAAAACGAAATTATTATTCATCTATCAAAACTAAAAAATAAAAGTTCCTCGGGCCCAAATAAACTCTGTGAAAACTATAAAAAATATACATGAGCAGATACTACACATATTGATCCATATAATCAATTTATGTCTTACACACAATCGTGATAACTGTTATCACCCGAAGACGACTGTGCATACTAACAATCGAAACGTCGTGACATAACTTGGTTTGAAATCTTTCAATTTTTATTTTTCATTTTTAGTTAATATTATTTTTTTATTTTTCATTTATAAGCTTTTACTATTTATATTTTTTTTTACTAAAATTGTTATTTTCGGTTGATTTTTTAAATTTTTTTCAGGGTTTTCAAGTCAATTTATATTATATTAAACAATGGAAGTCCGAACTGATTAATTATCATTATTATTATTTGATCACCCTAATACCCACAACAGAGATGTTTCTGCCTTCGCCATTAATGTTTCTGCCTTCGCCATTATTAAATCCTTCCGGAAGGATGGCGCTCATCCAACGCCGACAACAACGATTTTAATTTTAATTATCGTCCTCCTCCTTTGTGTATCGACGGTGGCGGTGGACACATTCAAGGCAATTTCCTTGCGAATTTCTTAGAAGAGGCGGCTCACACGCCTGGCCGGTTCTTGGTCTTGGCGTGAAACAAAAGAACACCGCCGGCGTATCGGACACAATGCACTTCCTTGCGCTCTTCCGATGCATTGTCGCGGTGCGTTAAAGGGTGGATAATGGAAGAGGGCCGGGAGTACGAGGGGGACGCTTAAGAAATTACCCCTCCTTAGAAATACATTACGTCCTGCGATGTAGTTGACAAGAGGAGAAACGAAACGAAACAATTTTTTGCTGATGAAAAATGATTGCTGAATCAGAAAAAAAATTTAATACAGTGTGTATGAAAAAAAAATCAAACAAACCGGAGTTTCTTGGCACGCAACATCGATATTCTGCCACTCTGGATTTGGAGTAATGTCATCTTACTAGTACTGGGTTCACGTAAAATTGCACAATCCATTGTAGCACCAGTCTACTTGAAACCAAATAAAAACTGTTCTTTTTTTTGACTCATGATTATTTTTTTATCGTGAACTATTTTAGTCTGGTGTACTCATAGATATAATTAAGGCACTGTTGACGAAGGTTTTTGAAAGATAGACTAACGGTTCCATTAATGAATAATTATCTTTTATTACGGATGTTCGATATTATCTAGAACTCCTGTTTTAGATATTCTTGTAGGACTAGTTTGATTCGCTGACGAGAGCGCAAATCAAACGAATGTTTGAGATAGACTAGGTACTTTATTCATATCGATTCTTGGTGAAAAACAGAACTAGTTTTCATACAGAAATCTGAACAAGAGTATATGTTTATGTAGAATATGTACGACTCAATATGTTACAGGCATAGCTAGGTATGTGGTCAGTTGACACAGCCGTGACAAATTCAATAATGAAAAATTATTTGTTTGTTCAATTGATGACATATTATGCCGTGGGCATATATTATCAGATCAAAAATGAGCTATATATGGACATCTACAATAAACAAGCCACACAATACATAAAGATCACGTAAAAATCATCCAAAGGTGCAATAAATTAATTTGATGAAAGCATTGGGAATATATGAGTGTTTAATAATAATGTGTATAAAGGTTTCTGAATTTTGGCAACTGAAATAAGTAAATAAGGATCCATTGCTTGTTGTAGAAATCTAGGAGTAGTATTTTTGTATTAATAGTTGGTGATCTTGATATGTCAAGAAACTTAAATAATTATTGTTATGATACTGGTATTGATAAATCAGGTAATCTTTTTTTGTTTGAGGTAGCTATTACAGGTACCAAGAGCACATTGACTGTATTTGTTTGTTTGTCAAAATGTGTCAATTTACCTGAAAAAGGTTTAGCAAATCGAAATCGGTCGTAACGAATGGAAATATCATCTGAAATCAAAGTTATTTTCTTTATTCTATATTCAGTCACCATACAACTAACTATATATACATATATACATACAGATGTATCTGCACAAATACAGACATTCATTGAAGAAGCAATACGAGAAGACTTCAAAATATCAAAAATGCAGTGCTATACCATACTTTGTCTATACATTGAACATAGATCTAATCTTAAAAAACGCTCATAGAACTTCTTTATATAAAAAAACGTAGTGAACAGTGGGTGTAAATTATTTAACATGCTTTCAATACCTCTCAAGAATTTCCCAAATTTGAATATAGTGAGCTGAAAAAAATTTAATTCAAATTACTTGTTCACCATTTCACTAATCAACTTACCTGAGATCTTCAACAGTAGCAAATTTGGTTACAGTGTTAACTCCTAAGTGTTTTGCTTTGAATCACCGAATACTCGATAAATTGTGTGTTGTTTATAATATATTAACTTTTTTATAGTCTACAACTATCTACATTTATAATTCTGTTACGGATGTTCATCAATACTTTTAGACTATTTATGTTTTTGTGTTGTTTATATAATTTTGACTGACTTTTATAGATAGATAGATAGATATATTTATTCGTGTATACAATAAAAACATGTCTACATTTGTCATGAAACACAAAACAAAACAAATGCCATAAAAAATATATATATATATAAAAAAAATAAAAAATCAATACTCACACCCACATGCACTTCCATGAAGCAAAAATTCTTCCACAGAATAGAAACAATGATAAACTAAATATTTGCGCATTTGATTTTTAAATGTTTTTAAATTAAT
>WOGP01000500.1:0-22204 GCA_015342065.1 Leptinotarsa undecemlineata | reverse complement strand
GAACTACTTACAACGGACATTACACAGCATATTGCAGACACCCATATAGCGGCACGTGGCATGGATACAACAATTCACACGTGATCCCAATTTCGCCAAATTCACTTGTGAGCGATGAGGCATATGTCCTCTTTTATGAACAGTAGGGAACGAAGCAGCACCTTTGACGTGAATTTTTTTCTTTCCCTTTTTTATAAGCTTAGTTCTTTGAATTGTTTTATATTTTATGATTTACCTAATTATATATTTTTTTGCTTTCATAAATCAGAAAGTCCTTTGTCAAAGTAGATTTCGGAATAGGGAGAGGTATTTTATTTTCCGATATTTGGCTTGTAACATATTTCATTTGACTGCTTGGTTTTGGGGTATAAACTGTATTAAGGTTTCTCTGTATTAGACATACAGACTCTAGAATAAAAATGCAGGTGAGGGTTTAAATGCCCTTGCTGATGAATAATGCTCTACAGGGTTCACGCATTTGAGCTTTGCATAGGTATCTAACTGACCTTTTTTGTAGAGTTTCATTCAGAATAAATAGTACCATCAGTAACAACAATTTTCAATTACGATGCTGTCGTTAGTTGTTTTGTAAATTGTTTTGATTTCTTCAAATTGTAGTCGACTATTGGCATATCTCATACATTACCCAGCACACAAACATTCATACTTTTTCTATTAGTACACTTTTTCATTGCAGTAATCCTTGTTTCAAAGCTGATGTCTGCTGATAATTTTTTTTCGGAATATTTTTATAATTATCAATCCTACAAGTAACAGCGTTTCAGTTTTCCTTGTATACATCGAAAAGGGCGAATTATCCCTAGATTTTCTCTAACCATCATAGAAGAAACATCCTGATAGTCCGTTGTCTGAACAACTATAGTTTGATTGAATGGACTCTATTTTCCATATGGATATAAACAGTAATTCTACTGTCAAATTACCATTTCTGTCATTTCTAAATAGATTTCCTGGAGTCTTTGAAGTCTACTATATACTCGTTAGGACAACAAGAGGATTGCTCCAAATTATTGGGGTTCTTGTTGAATACTCTTCTTGAGCAAAATCTACATTCCTGACCGCTCTGGATCGAATGATTCCGTTCAGTCTATCTCGTCTTGTGTTTGTAGATCTTTTGCTGAAAAAATCCTCACTTGCTTACTTTGTAGTAAATGTTCAAGAGGTAGCAAAAACGTATGTGATTTTCTGCGTTTCCTAAAATGACTGATAATCAGTCCGTGAAAAGCTTATTGTTAAATCATCTGAAAATGGAACTTTCAACGGGTGATGATCAACTATGCGCCGAACTAACTGACTATCATAAGAAAACAAGTATAGCTGAGACACCAGTCAATCAAATAATAACACTGATGATCTTCGAACGTGACTCAACCTCTGATGAAAGCACCAAACTCCTACGAAGGTTCGAAATAGATGAGCACTTCAATCTAGCAGACCACTATCATAATTTTCATTCAGTTATTGTTCTCTGTGGTTCTGGCATTGAATCTGGTCATTATCACGCCTTGATCATAGACGAAACGGACTGGTTTAAATTTGACGATAGTCGATGTCTTGAATTTATTGGAGCCTCTGGGTACACCCTACATTTTGTTTTATGAGAGAAAAGACATTAGCAGATCAAGATCTTCAGATAATGTGGTGCTGCAGGTTTTTCCGGGTTTTTCTGAAGCTAAAAAAGCACTGGAATCAATGAAGTCGCCCCGGAGCGCTAATTAATTTTTGTTGTTTCATAATTTCATGATTTGAATTGCTTTCTTCTTTAATATTTTAAATATTTATTAAGAATATATCTGCATTTTCCATATCAAAATGAAAATAATCAATAATTTGGTGAAACTACATTCCTCTTCGACCAACATGTTATCGAAAACATGGTGATCTTCAAAAAATAACTGATTGGGATATTTTAGAAATCTACACCACTGTTTCTCAGTATATATTACGATGTACTAAAGTAATAAATATCAAATGAATCAACTAAGATGAAACATAGGAGATTACTCGAAAAATAACAATAAAGTTTTTTTTAATGTTGATATATAAGGAAGTTCCCGAAATTATTGCACATACATTAATCTCAATTGTTCTATTTGGTATCATTTTCACAGTCCAAAGACATGAAAGTTTTCATCTTATTGTTAGCAGTTTTGCTGGCAATATGTTTCATAGATGTCGGTTCCGCTTATGAAGGTCAAAGAACGCTTGGTAAGAACAATTCTTGTTGAAGAATATCATAATTTTGTTGTCATCATACGTTGTTTTGTTGAATGTTAATTATTGGAACATGAGGAAAATTGATAATGGGCTAACAATACCTCAACACCAGTGATTTTTTTTACCGTCATTATATGCCAGTAGAATACTATACTTTATCCACAACTAATGAACATTTTTGTTGAAGTTTTTCTGTTTTCTGAAAATTTTATTACATTATATACATACTTGCAAAACACTATTATTTCATTCTAACAAATATTTCATACAATACATACAATACATTATTGTTCATTTACACACAGTACATAGTTATCGAAAATCATTATACTGAACTAAAGCAACCTTAAATTACAGAATGTAATGAAATAGTTATGTGAAAGATTTAGCTTAATCTCAGCTTTGTTGCTAGGTATTCATCATCAGATGATTTAGTTTAAAAGTTATTGATATCTTCGCTAGAAAAAGTTTTCGCTTTTTTAGGCTGAAATTCTTCTGAATTCATACCTTGATGTAAGGTGATCGTACTCCTAATCATTGAATAATAGGTCCATAGTGTTGAAGATTTATAGTTATTTTGCGGATAATTCAGTAAATTATACAAACAAAGTCGATTCAGAAAATGAAGTGGTTTTCTTTTCCATTTGCCAGATCAAAACAGATTCATAAGCCATATTATAAACTCTATTTGATTTTCCCGGCAATAAAAGCAGATTCTCTAAATTTTGGCGGTGTTGGTTAGTTTTTTAGCACAATTTAACACAAAATATCAAAACACAGAGAAATCTACGCACACAAACAATAATGTTGACAGGTTTGAGTCAAACTTTTATTGTTTCAGAAGCTATTTCGATGTAAAAAATGTTTCAAAAAAAATTGTATATTAAGAAACAGATATGACACGAACATTCAAAGTCGTTGATACTTCAGTGTAGGTCGTTCTGGGGTCCCAGGTTCGAATCTGATCTAGAAGAATCAATTTTTTATTTTTGTACACGCTTTTATTAACTTCACCTGTATGTATGTATGTTCGTTTGTTTGTAACTTTCAAGTTCGGGATCTGTATTTGGCAGAATTATCGACATTATTGCTCGATCTATTCGCGGGCAAATGGTGCTATACGTCACCTCCTTGATATAATTCGAACTTACTTTACATGTATTTCTTCATTTGAAAAAAGCCTAAATTTGCAAAATTTGTTCAATTCTTGATTTTCATATTTAATACGTTGGAATAATATTTTTTCATTGAAGATCCAAGGAGGACATGTCTTGCGCAAGCTAGACGCCCTCATTTTAGGGCGTATTTTCAATTCTCTGGGAAAATTATGAATATTTGTTTTACAATTCCAAGACTATTTTTGGAAAATTCTCCCCTTTTTTGAATCTTTTTTTAAATTTTAAAAATGTCAAATATTTTTTGAGATATTTGGAAAAAAACAATTTTCAGCTAAGTGTCCTTTGGCAATTTTTGCAAGCGACATTTGACTTTTTCATCTATGTTCATTTTTTTCGGAGGCGGAGAAAAAATTTATTTGACCTGAGGATATGACCAACTGAGATATGTTATTAATATAGTAAGATAGTACATAACTGGTGTTGATCACGCTATTGTAGGGTTATGATTACCTAAAATACACCTTGCTGAACTCGGAGTACAGTATTTTATTGAATCAATGAGTATCCGGTCAATCAAAAGATAGTGTTTTCGCTGTGTATTGCATTCAATGTATTTTCTATCCGCTTTGTCAATGTCATTATTCGCAATATACATATTTCGAAGGCATCCAGTCACTTCTGGCGTTTGACAACTATATGTTCAAAAATATGTTTTTACGTTAACCAGCTATCGCATCCCTACAACCCTCGGAAGTCGAAACTTGTTCGAGCTAAGGATTAACTTACCTTCTAACTATTTCCAACTATTTCTTTTTATTTCTAACTATTTGATAATATGCTCTAACTTCTTTCTTGAATGCTCAGATTTTCATTATATCACAAGTGTGCTTTTTTTGAAAGCTTCTTTGACCGATGCTGTCTAATTTCTCCATATATTAAATTGATTTTTTTTACAGAACGTCCTTTTGGTCCAGTTCCTATACCGATTCGGCCAACCTATAGAGCTCGTCCAATTCGTCGAATTCGTCCTCCAGTTCGTCCAATTCGTCCTCCAGTCCGTCCAATTCGTCCACCAATCCGCCCACCTAGGCCTCCTCTACGCATTTGAAGAAATATAAAACAAATTTCACTGTAATATATTCGATTAAATTGAAATCTATTCAAGCAGATTATGTATCCATTGGTTTTTCGATCGAAGTCATATTATAGACAAGAATGGGGTCATTTACCAATATTTTTTATTTCATTATTTGAAAGTTTATACTTCAAATAGTACATCTGCAAAAATCTGAATTTTCACATTGATATGAAATTTCATTTGAACCTGTCGAAACACTTGAATATTCCTATTTTGTGAAAAACATAATTTTGAAATTTTTTTATGGGTGGTTCATTACATCAGCTCTTCGAGATCGGAAATGCACATTAAAAGGTAACACCTCGTTATTTTTTAGATTGCACACAACGGTTACACACAAATGCACAAGTTTCCACTTCTGGCGAAAGTAGCGATTTGAGTTGGATTTGAATTGCTGGAGATTAAATTCATTTGGAAAAACTTTCCAAAGAAGTTCTGATCTAAGCCTTATAAAGCATCAAAAGTGGCTGAGGTGTGTACAGTTTTCTGGCAGCCTTTACAATTCGAGCGACATGCATGATTGTCCTAAAACATATTGGTGTCCATTTTAACCCCCAACAAACTATGATCGTTGGACAATTGACTTATGCGGCTGTAGAACAATATTGTTGTTTATTTTTTCGTGTATCATAAAGATTAGTTGGTAATCGAAATCAGTTGTTTTTATACCATGTTTTATTACACTATAATGGAAAATCTAGCGATTATCGAAAACATGAGAGTCATAGAATAATGATTCACTAAAGAAGCGTGTGCGCTTTAAAAATCTATTTTGCAACACTTCAAACGAATATTGAATGTAAGAGGATCCGCCCCAGTAGACAAATCCAAAACATAACTGACCCTCAACTAGATTGTGGTACAGAGTTTTGAGGGAGATTTTCAATATATTTTTTTATTCGAACGTATGAGGGATGAAGCGCAGCTTATTACATAAATATTATATGTGAAAATTCCATCTGAAATGTGAGTTTTTCACTTCACTGTGTCATCTACGAAACCTGAGGTCTCACCTCTAATCTCAAGTAAAAAAATCCATTCAACAGTAATGGCCCCAAAACTGTACCCTACGGAACACCTATCTCGATATTTTGTGGGTTACTTAAGACGTCATCAGTTTTTATTGTTTATGTTTCATTAACTCATAGGCATTTCCCAGGTTTCCCATATACTCAAGAGTTCCGAGAAGCACTTTATGATCGACAGTATCGAATGCTTTCGACAGGTCGATGAAAACACACAGGCATGATTCGTTCTCATTAAGGGCGAAATATACTTCAAATGTCAGAGCCAATTTAGCAGCTTGAGTGGAAACGTTTTCCTTAAAACCATATTGATGTTCAAATATCAATTTATATTCTGGTTATTTTCTTCAACCCGGGCTTCAACTCAACTAGTCAAACAATGTAATAGTTGAAAAATGACCTTCTCTCAGTCCAGACTTGATTCTCCTTGACGATTTAATATTCAATATCAAAACCGAGTTGACCAACAGTATACAAAGTTCGTTTCCCGTTACTAATTACAACGT
The DNA here is from genome assembly GCA_015342065.1 of Leptinotarsa undecemlineata. Taxonomy (NCBI): domain Eukaryota; kingdom Metazoa; phylum Arthropoda; class Insecta; order Coleoptera; family Chrysomelidae; genus Leptinotarsa; species Leptinotarsa undecemlineata. The sequence continues at coordinate 16,179 of WOGP01000500.1, read as the reverse complement.
ATTAACATCAATACTGCAAGGAAAATCCTTTCAAGAAAAAATACTCCTGGAAATAATAATGAAGCTTGTCTGAAACCTTATAAATCGTCTTCATTGCATCATTTGATATGCTATAATCTCTAAAGAAAACATTATTCAACAACTTTTACTCCTAAAATGACATCAAAATGTCAGATGAGCTGTTTATTCGAGATAAACTATTCGAGTGTTTTTGTTTTTAACGTTAGTTTTCTCATTTGAGCAACGCCAACTCTTACGTTGCCTACCGACCTAGATACTCGAATCAGCTGTGTTTTTAGCATTACACAATGAATTATTGATCGCACACTCTTCCATTACAAAGTTTAGAGCCAGGACCGTAATCGTTTCTTACAATTGAAAAGTAGCTTCCATAATTGCACCAGGTCCCTTCTATAAAACGAATACAAAGTGCTTATTAAAAAGTGTGATAATATTTTCACAAACAACCTTGATCGGAATGACTCGAAAACTCTACAGCTAGAGAAACAATCAAAAACATTCTCAGACATAATGAACAGTTCAGACTGTCCATCCAACAAACAAAGTAACTAAACAATGATGGATGCGTGATCACCACGCACATTTGAATGTATTGGGTAAAAAAACAAGCCTCCTTACGCTGGCCAATCAGATTCAACCGTAATTGACTGGCGGAATAGGGAACTTGCATAAAAATTTGATCACGAAAATTACATTGAGAATCAAAAGATATCATTGTAATAAAGCTTTCATCACAAAAAAAACTAGTTTTAAATGCTATTCGTTGTATAAAAACAATTAAAGTTTACTAAAAATTTTAATTTCGTTACGTGACCAAAAACGTCCAGACATTGGATGTGACGTCACACTGTATTTCGCCAGTAGCCATTCCATTTAAGTTGGACTGTTTGCGTTTGCTCATTCAAAGTTTCTGTTTTTTATTTTAATATTTTAGTCCAAATATGTGGTTTTTACTGTATTTAGTTATTTTATACAGTATTATTTGCTATTAAGTGTGTAAATTCAAACAAACATCCGATAATATGTGCGTTGTTAATATGTTTATGGTAGCAAAATCCAATAAAGAAGCTGAATATTTTTCTCTTGGTGAAGTACGTGGAGTTAAAATAGATAAGTAAATACAAGTATTATGTGTTGTAAGTTTAATCACTATGTATAAATTGTGTCAGTTTAGTTCGTCTTGACTAGCTTTACAATTGATATCAATTATAATATTTAATTAAGTTTCTAATTTTCCAATATCCCAAGCCTGAACGCAATTATCCCACCAATCAGATAGTAATAATTCATACTTGCATTAAAATGATCTTGACAACTTATAGAGCTTTGCTGTTATATGAAATATCATTGTTATTCCTTCTGCATGCATTTAACCATTTTTTTCGACGATTACGATCATCTTCAGGTAATCTTGTAAATATTTTATTGGGTGATTTGGAAGCATTATGCACAAAGGCACAATGCAATATTTGTAATATTGTTTGTGTTTCAATGCCTTTGAAATTGAAAGTCTTTGTTAGATTTATAAATTCAACAACAAACAAGAAATCTATTGAAAAAACAGGACCTCTTCACATTTTTCACCAAAGCGTTTCGCTGCAGCTGCTTAAATAAGTAGATTCAATCGGCAGTCACAGCCAGTGCCATATGCGTGCGCCCGGATTGATACAGTATGACGTCATGACAGTTCGCGCCTTTAAACGATTGTTTGAATTGGTTTTTCAAAGCAAGAAACTTTTTATATTTTTTATAAACTGATTATTGATATATTTCTTTGCTCATACTTTATAGTAGTTGATAGTTATCATAGCAGCACACATTTACTATGTAAAAAAAATTTGCAAGTTTCCTATTCATTCAGGTAGGTATATCGCTACAGAATCGGAGTGGTGAGTTAGGTTTTAACGCTTGTGGTGTATACATATACGGTATTTTGAAGCTAAGTACTGATACGGCTGAAGAAACTGCTAATTTGTGTCACACACTCAACCTAGAAAAAATCCTATATCCAACCGCATATTATTAAAAAAAAATTGGTTGTTCCTAAGTGCGACTCTGTCCAGCAGCCTTGCTTGGAAGATCACGTGCACTGTGCATGATAATATTTTGGAGCAATCTGTTGCTTGTGTGAACAGAGTATACTCAAAATTGAAAATTCACATAGCTGAAATCAGAATGATAACACAACCTACGATTCTGGAAACAATCTTACATACATAGCAAAATCTTTCTTATGAAAAATATTCGAAGAATTTGCCTTATGCAATATGAACGTATCTGAAAACATGGAACATATTCTCTTTCACAGGAACTAATTTATCTGTCTCTTGTAGCCGTCAAAACCAACAAGGATATCATCCACAAATCTAAACCAGAATGAACTGTGTTTCTATAATATGGCATTAATCAGAATACGTGTGTTTTCTAAGTTGTTCATAAAAATATCTGCTAGTGAAAGACTCAACGGTGACCCCATTGGTGTCACTTCCTGAATTTCCTCTCCACGATAATACTTTTACGGACTTTACAATCCCCATGGATTCTTTCAGTTCCTTATTACATAAATTATTAGCATTCAGATCGATGACACATAGAAAAACATCAGAGAAGACTTCTCAAGAAGGAATAGAGCTCATAAAGCAGATAGCATCTAATAACCATATTCAAGTCAACTCAAAAATACACATCCAATAAAAATAAAAATTAAAAAGGAAAAGGTTAAGAACTTAAGACTGAGAAATATGCTAGCATAAGATCCATAAAACTACATAAAAAACTACTTCTCAATATTCAATATTCCTGTAGTGCTTGTGTTTTGTGCTTAAAAAATACTAGTAAGAATGATTTAGGTAACATATTATTCAACACAAAAGGAATAAGTAGAAAAATCGGGCATATATACACTAGAATATGATGACTGTTCAGCGGCTTATACAGGACAGACAAGAAGAAATTTCAATATAAGGTACCGTGAAATATGTTATCATCTATGGGCATCTACAAGAAACAAACCACACAATAAATAAAAAAAAAATTTGAAAATTCTTCATACGTGCAATAATGGAAGGGAAATTAATTTGTTTGAAGCATTGGAACTGAAATAAATAAATTGCAATTTCAAAACCTGAACCCGTGGGTTGGGTTCCCTATCGAGCGCGTCCTCAGGTGGCGGATAGGGGAACGGCCAGGGGACCGGCAAATGTGGCTTTACGGATGGGGTCGCCGGACTCCTGGTCACTGGTCAGTGGCGGAAGTAAGTAGGGTGAGAGGAACTCAAACTCCCCAAAAACCTTTGGAAATATGCCACCGTGGACCAGCCTACCGAAGCTAAGGCGTAAGGAATCGTGCCGACAGCTGAATGGCCGCAGGGTGATATGCGGTTACGAAGATCCTCTTGGGGAACCGGGCGAAGTCTCATTGTAATCAACCTTCCTCTGGTGATGCGGGGTTCTGCCAGAGGTGACCAACTCTTTCCTTGCTACTCGTGGGAACACACATGAATGAAACATACATAAAAATCCCGAAACTGGACAGAAGTGCTCACCTAAATCTATGGCGGTGGCTGGGGATGAACAGATATGTCCATCCCAATCTACCGCTTGGAATAAAGCTGGGCATAGCAGACCACCTCGTGATTTAATACAAAGGCCAAGGCGTAAGCGTATTTGCGGCGCCGAGGCCAAAAAGAGAAAGAGAGCGAAAGAGGCAGGAGTGGCAGCAACTATAAGTGCACCCTCCTTCTCCCTCATTCCACCTCCAACAGCAAGGGCACTTCCTGCGGAGGGCGCCAAGAGCTCCGCCTTGAATGAAGGCAAGTAACCGGCTGCTCCTCAAGAAAGCACCCTCACTTGAGCATATCCACGGAGGGAGCCCTAAGAAGGTTGAAGAATCCTCGCAACGACAGTACTGTCACTGCACTATCCAAAACCTTCGCGGAAGCTCTCGTGAGACACCTCAAGGTTGGCGAGTCTTGGTCTACACCTGCCGATATAAAATGACTTGTCCACCTTCCTGGAGAGGACAGGATGGACGATGACATAGGAGGACAACTCCTCGGGAGGGTGTACAATGGGTCACATGTGGTCTAACTTGCTGTGGGCCTACACTCACCCTCCCTACTCTACAGATACAATAAACCTGAATTTGTGAATTTTGACAACGAATTTAGGATCCATTGGTTTAATATGTTATAGAAGATAGAAGTTAAATAATTATTGTTTTGGTATCTCAGATAAGATATTGATAATCACGGTAACATTATTTTTCAGGTACCTAAAAGACATTGACTGTATCATTGTATAATCGAAAATGTGTTTGACAAAATACACCAGTTCACTTGAAAATGATTTAATAAACCGAAAACGGTCGTAACAAATACAAATCTTAGTAGAAATTAGACAAGAGTTATTTTTTTCTCTACCCTAAATGTGAAAGATTGAGTTTCAAACTTTTCGTTTCTGAAAATAACTCGTCGTATTCATAATTGAATTCATATCCTTCTGCTAAAAGATGATGATGGTGGAATTGGTCTTTCTATTCTATAAACTATTCTATGGCCTTTAATTCTAACGGAAAAAAGTTCTCCCCGTTGGGCCAATATAAAGTTTTGAGCGAGAGACAAAAATGAACAGTGTAACCATCATTATGAATTTACTCCTTTAAGCTTTCAACAGATCCTCTACACAGTTATTCCACAGATAATTTTTTAATGAATTACAAAGATTTTTCTTCCTCAAACAACACATTTGATAAAATAAATTCACTTACTTCAGTCAAACGTGTATATCTGGGAAAGAAAGTTTTTGGCCTTCTACTTCTCCATCTTGATACAAAAAATGTGGGAATCTTACAATCTCAGAATATCTTCAAAAAATCGTTTCCAGACAATGATATCCTGTGGTTACGTCAATAATAAAAACAAATATGCTAGATTGAAATTAATTAGAAATCAAGGAAACCATTAAGACGTTTCAAATATTTCCTCAAAGTAATATCACGTGTTCTCAGTATTTAATCATTTTAATGGTCCTTGTCGCTATAAATACTACGATCTTTGTTAAAATTTCGTTTACGAAAATATAACCAGAAAACAGGAAGCAAATTATCCAATTGCTGCATCTAAAATTAAAATGCATAAAATATAACGACACGTGGACGCGGCATATAGACGCATCGGATGGCATCACCCAAAATGACAGGATGAACGAACATTAAATGAAAAATCAACATGAAGTGTTTTGACGAATCAAACAAATTATACTCCTACACTGTAGAAGAGCACCGAAACATGTTTTAATATGTTTATAGGGGTTATAACGTTCGGCATAAATATTTTCTTGTTTCTAGGTGATGACTAGGTAATGAATATAGTTTAATTCGATTTTCCCAGTTTCTGGTATTGTGAAACATCCACACTCATTGAGTTTAAAGGCCATATATTCTTTCAGGATATTGAGGTTGTTATTACCTCAAAAATTTTTGTCATTACGTTCGTATACTCTTCAATTAGTAGCCAGAAAAAAATACATGACTAGAATCAAGAATCAAAAATTCAGTAGAAAGTTCCCATCGATTCTTGTAATATCCATCAAAGCAAGATGGATGTTGTATAGCGTTTATAAAAACCTACTGTACTTTTCATTTAATTTTCATTTCACCGAAGGTAATCCTAATTGATTTTAAAGAAAGTTTCCTAAGGAGTAGGCAATCCAATTTACACCTTTTCCTCGCTAAGATTTTCACTTCTCAATACACGTATAATAATTAGTTTCTGGTACGGATTGGTAAGTTTTTCTTTCCAATAGGACCGATTCAATCGGATCCCTTTGAGGTAGATTTTCTATTTTCTTTAAACCGAAAGTCAGGATGAGGTTGTCAAAATAATTTGGGTGACTTCCTCAGAATAGACTTGATCATGAGAACGGCAAGGAGATATGCCATTTTTTGAAAGGAGAGTAATGAACGAGAATATCGAGGAGGGATTTGTTTAGTGGTGAGCCGTGTGGTCCAGTTTCAAGAATTTGAACGATATTGTTTCAGATACAGTTTCAAATATAGATTTTGAGAGTTCCATAAAGGGTTGCACTTCCTGAGGATTCTACTGGGTCACAACCACTTTTCCAGAAAGAGAGACGCCATTTCTTTGAAAACATTCGTAATTTTTTGGTCAACGGAACCCTTCGTTTAGGAAGGGATGAAAATTCATTTCGATCCATTCAATTGCATATTTTTTATGATATGAATCTTATTAGTAATACTTTTCCTGATATTTTTACCTGGACTATCCTTAGGTAAATGAAAGCGCACTTTTACCTACGATCATTAATACAATTTGTTTTACACATGATTAAATGACAAATTTGGAACACTTTCAGATTTTGATTTCTACCCTTATTCAATTCACCAGCCAGTATTTTGTGAATATTAAGTATCTTCAGAATATCTGATTTTCCATAGATTCATTTCATTGCTGTGATTTAAAGAACTCAATTTGATTAGATTTGTTTCCACAGTCGACTAGATCACGTATCATTCATTTTATTGACTGTGTGGCACCCAACTCAGATCTATATAAAACAAAATATTCAATTGCTGAAATTTCAGGATACTGAAAAGTTTCTTTGAACGAAACTCATAGTGCATATCGACGAAGAGCAGCCGTAAGCATTGTGCCCATCTTTCGAGTAAATCTATTATAATTTTTGTATTGCATGAAAGATAAGGGAGCAGATGTCTGTCAACCCCAGCAAAACCATTATAGTCCCCTTCACCAGGACAAGACAATTGGACGATTTAACGCCACTTTCCCTCAATGGTGAGGGAAAGTGGCGTTTGAAAGGAGATGAAATATATTGGCATTGTCCTTGATAAAAAATTCACCTGAAATGCTCACTTGGAAAAAGTTTTACACAAAGTCAGACTGTCTCTATGGAAATGTTGAAGGATTTGAGATAAAACTTGGAGTAGGTCCGAAACAAATCCATTGGATTTATGTGATGATTGTCAGATCAATGATCACTTATGGGGCAATTGCCTTGTGGCCGAAGGCTTTACAGAAAACGGCTCAGGCGAAGCTCTCTGGTTTACACAGACAGGCTGGTCTGGCCATCAGTTGTGCCATCAGTCATGGATATCCTTCTATAGATTTTCCTCCTCTCCACATTTTTCTAGAGAGAGGCTAAATAGACTGCATATACACTTGTGCACATTGTCATTTGCACAAATCGATCGAATGCAGAATACAACAGATTGCTGGTTGACACTGAAAATCACAGCATTCTGGGATGGATCTCTGACTTTATGTCTCTAACTGTCAACTACGAACTGCCTTATAAAGTACTGTTCCCTAGTAGAGAGGCCAGGATTCTCCGGTAGAACGAAATATTAAGAACAGATAGTTGTTGGTTCACAGATGGATCAAAAACACCTTCAGGTTGTGATGCAGGTGTTTTCAATAGCAGACCCAGGACAGAGATGTCAACCTGCCTAATTTGACTAAATTTCAAGCGGAAATTTATGCTATTGAATTATGTGAGGAAGATTGGAAGCATCCAACCTCATACACAAGTCAATGGAAATACATGAAATATATGAGATTTGAATCGCTGGATATTGAATCCATTTGGATTTAATCGCAGTTCTCCAGATGAAAGAGTTCTCAAACAGAGAAGTTCGAGGTGTACTGAATAAACCTCAAAACGACGAGCAGCCACAGTCCGTCGTTTATTTCTGATATATACCGCTTTTGTTGGAATCAAATGTGCCAAGTCACTTGGACACTTCCTGTGAAAGTATTTATAGAAAAGAGACCAATCTTCCAACTTTTCTTCGATGTTCTAGGCTGTCAAGGTTGCATGTGATGTTCGCATCTGGCAGATGGCAGATCAGCAAAAATAAGTCGTTGATATACGATAAAAAAGAGGTTGGTGGGAATATGGACCCCTGGAGATCACCAACGACAGAAAGTCGCCTGTTGATCTTTGTTTCCAAAAGCCACATTGATGATTGCTCAAGATGTTGAAGACTTTCAAATATTTGAGGATATGGTGGTTTACGACTTTCTCCATGATTTTTGATATCACTGATAGCAAAGCGACTAGCATATAGTTATTTCAAAGATTTTCCTTGCCCTTTTCGGGAATAGACTGAATGCGATAGTTAGGGAAGCTATAGACTATGCTGCAGACGACCCCTCCCGATATAGAAAGCCCCGACACTCTGTAGAATGAGGCCCTTATGTCCCCCGTTAACGGACGAATAGCTTTTTCATCCATCCCACCCCAGCCAGGTATGGGTACCTCGTGAAGAACGGTACAGATGTCTGAGGACTTCATACCTCCATCCCCACAGTCATGAACCCATTTGCCCTTCTTCGACAATAATCAGCTGAAAGGGTAAGGGAGCTGGGCTCCATCCCGATTGAAATGAAGACGTTCGTCAGAAGACTGAACGCGAGCAATCTTCCTACAAGAAGGAAAGGCCCCTTTCTTGTAAGACAGGTTGAAAAATCTGCAAAATACTGTGCGAATTCATTAGCGCACTTTTTAGGTACGATGCCGGGCACTTCATCAGGGCCAGACCCCTTGTTGATATTGAGCTGTTTCAAAATTCGCCTTACTAGACGCGGTCAAAACGTAACTTCCGGCAATGTGGATTCTAGTGTGGGAATAGTAGGTGGTGCCTTTCCCAGAAAATCGACTGTGGATTAGGACGCAAATTCTTTGATTGTGAAGTTATTTGCTTTTATTTATCCTTATTTTGCAGCTGTTGCGAGCAGTATAAACTCAGTTTGGTTTTTGGCACTGGGACTTTTGCGCCACTGCCGGTAGGCGAGATTGTTTCCCCACATCCATCGGTAATTCACTTTACACTGAAATGAGTTTCTGGTCAGAAGATCCCAATGGAGACATTGCGGTGACTGTGTAAATTTCTGGATTGGTTGTTAGATATTAGATCCAGAATACTAGAATATTCTCTATCACGGTCAGGAATCTTAGTTGGCTCATTTATAATCTAAGTAAGTCCGCTGCTTACTGCAAAAGCCTCAGCTTCGCAACCTTTTTCGTCGCCAATATGAAGTCACCGAATATGGAAATTTCGGCACTGGGATGATTGATTTGCAGAAAGTCAATGGTGTTTGCGAGTGAAGAGAATAGTTCCCTCTGTTGGTTAACGCTAGTTGGTCGGTAAACGCAGCATATGAATTTGGTTATCTTCTTTGATATTATTTTGAACCACATAACATCAAAGAGAGATCGCTTATGATAAAAAGAGATATTCCAAAGTTACGTCTGAATCGAGAAAATTAACGGGGTTAGTTGAAGCACAGACTTTGGTTTCTGTGAGTGCAGGAATATGAGGACTATTTGATTGCAGATGTTGGTGCACTGAGTGTATATTTGAGTTGAGTCCTCTGATGGCCCTGAAGATAGCTGAAAAAGCTATTGTATAGCGAAAAGCGTAATGAGTTTTTCTAAAACTGTTTAGTGAACATCCTACAATAATTTTTTCATTACGTTATGGATTTTAATCAAGTATATATCGGCCGATTCCATCAAATAAGGTACATAGGCACCATTATTGTCGCCAGCAACATTAGTTTCATTATAACTTGCTACGTTTTGATGAATTTATTCTGCTTGAGAAAATTATAGCGAAACACGTGTCGCGGTTTTGTAAACCTTTCATGTGAAAATCAAAATTATTCTTATCAGTACATTTCAATATCGGTGCTGATTGGCAAAATTATTTAGTAGGATTAATATCACTATATTAATGCCATTGTCTCTAGATTCTACACGTGTTTGCATTGACTAATTTGAATAAAAAGCATTTATCATAACTAATTATTTAATCATTTAGCATGAAAACTTCTTTGGGGGTAGTGATGAACACTAAATATGTAGTGTGTTGTTTCATGTATAATTTGCATGTCAAATAATAAATTTTATAGGCAAATTTGATACTTTGGAATACATAGATCCTATGATTACACCAATTTTAGAAAATGATGACAATTTAGTAGAAAATGAAATAACATTCCAGCAGGATGGTGCACCCACACATTTTGACGTTCGGGTGAGACAGTTTTTCATTACGAACGTTTTCCAATGCGTTGGATCGGCAGAAGGGGTCCAGTGGAGTGGTTAGCTAGATCACCTGATCTCACACCGATGGACTTCCTTCTGTGGGGACACCTGAAGTGGAAAATGTACTCTACTAAGCTTACAAATCTAGAAGACCTGCGACAGATAATTGTTCGGGAATGCCGATTGCTGACTCCGAACATCTTGAATAATGTAAGGAATGCTTTCGAGAATAGATTATATTACTGAATGGAACTAGATGGAGGTCATTTTGAATACTGTATCCGTTGATTGTGTTGCAATTGATATTACTTTTGTTGATTTCCTCAATAAAATGAGCGACACCAAGTTTTCTGTTTTTTTTTTTTTAATAAAACGTTCAACATTTAATTTCTCAATAACGAATGAACCAATTTCGGAAAAAAACACGGAGGTAATAGAGAGACAAAAGAACTTTCAATGATGTACCACTCGACCCCCATTGTCATTGAAAGAAAAAGGGTGATAGTTGCTGACCGCATGGAGGTGAAGTTTCGGGTATGGTTTCCATATCAGAATGAGTTCCTCTAGAAATAAAAATTGACGTGTTCTTTGAAATTACATGTCCGTTTCTGATGTACAGGGGAGGTCAAGTTTTCGTTAGTGCCCTGTATATCAATATTTTCTCTTTATGACACTAGATTAATTTTAGTTTGAATTAAAATATGTTACTTGAGGTAAAAGAATAAGTACTGTAAAAAACACGACTTATGTGATGTAGCAGAGAATTGTTTTCAAGTGGTTCATTCACTAGACGTTATTACAACAAATACCGACGAATATGGTGACAACCCACAACATAAAAACGTTCTTCGAAAAGAATGAGGACACGGTCCTGTCGCATCGTACTAGTTTCAATCCTCCACCTCTTTTCACCAGTCAAATCCGCTTTGGTCGTTGCGCTGTACGATTCCGCGGTCGCGTTGAACTGGTAGGTATCGAGCGACTAAAACGTTGAGACATTTAGAAGTTGCATTATTTTCGAGTCGAAAAAATTTGTGGACAGTCGACGAAGGCATAGTTGAAATTGTTTGCGGTTGAATTGTGGTCACGAGAATCTTGTCCCCGTCTATCGACGTTCGACTAATTGATACCTGCTGGTGGATTGACAAAACGTAGTTATCCAAGGAAAGGTAAATATTTTTTGCTGTTATCAGAATGAAATATCATTTGATATGTGGAATTTAAATTAAAATATAGTGTTTTACCGCCAGCTAGCTGCTTTTTTCCGAGCAACCCTCAGAAGGCTTTAAGAAACTTAACAAAAGACAGACAATCCTTTAATGGATCGTAGATGAAGTGAAATAATCAAATGTATTTTTAACATATATTTCCATTTAATATATTCAAAATGAAGTAAATTAATTCATTAACAGAAATGGGTATAGGATGGTGAACGAATTGAAAAAATGAGAGCCAACTGGGATTCGAACTCAGCTCTCCTGTTTTCTGGTGCATCCACCAACAACGAGTCACATTTTTTGCGATTTGATTTCGGTTTGTTTACATACCGAAAATATTTTCTGTTTACAATTTTTCTTGTACAAATACTCAGTTTCCTATGTGATTTTGATGGAGAAGATTTATCCACTATCCCAATAAATGAAAATACGATATTTTTAAATTAAAATAAATATAGTTTAAAAAACTTAAAAACAGGAATTGAAGGGGTTATATTTTTAGGAGTGATTAATTTACATACACAGGAGTTCTACTTTAAATGAATGGTAATAAATTGCACTTACATGGAAGATTCCTACATTTTTTGTATCAAGATGGAGTACTAGAAAGCCAAACACTTTCTTTCCCATAAAAAACACGCTTTTGAAGAACATCGAACTAAAAAGTTAAGAAATATGGCACAAAGTGTCCACAATTTTTCACAATAATACTAATATTTTTCGTTCGTTATTGTTTAAAGCTTATTTAAAAAAAATATCTTTAACTTTCTAGTTCGATGTTGTTTGAAGTTGTGTTTTTTTAGTCTTTTTAAACTATATTACATCTAAACTTTGGGATGAATCAGCCGTATATTGTTTAGAAAAATGACCTGTGATATTTTAGTACAGCGTCATCTGCCCGCGAATAGATCAAACAATAATGTCATACATAAAGCAGGCTACATACAAAGCCATCTGCCCGCGAATAGATCAAGCAATAATGTCGGTAATTCTGTCAAATACAGATCCTGAGTTTGAGAGTTACAAACAAAAATACATACATATATACATACAGGTGAAGCTAATAAAAGCGTGTAAAAAGGAATATATTTTTAGGAGAGATTATTTCTTGAGAGAGAAAGGTTTTGAATAGATGAGTCCCTTGAAATTTTTAGTGTGAAACAGAGAATATATCTAAATAGTATATATATTTTAATTATATTTTCATATTTTTATGTAAATTCATGAATTCATAAATTCCTGAATATCTCAAAGATCAAATACAGTTCTCAAGTAACAGCCATCTACATATTACAAGAAATTTGATATCCTATTGAAGAGATATAACCCAAATTTTGGACAGAATCAATTGTTCTATAATATAAATTATAATGAGTTGCCATTAGAAATGAAAAATTGTGAAAGTTTTGCAAAATTTGGAAAAATTTGTTGAATTTTTGTACAAAATAATATTGATTTTTGAGTAATAATTTGATAAATTTCCTAAAATATTCATTCTTTTATCATATCGCCTTTATACAGAGTTTGAAAATAATATAATTTATAATTCAAGTTATGATCTGCTCGTTTTTTGTTATTTAATGTTTGTATTCAGTATCTTTATAACTAAATAATCTTACTATTATTATTATTGTAAACCGTAAAATTTTTCCATACATTGTAAATCATAACTTTTTCAAAAAAAGCGAAGATTTTTATCAAAAATCAGCGCAAAGAAAATAACAGAATTGAACGAGTTGCTCATGCCCTCAATTCTATTCGTTAATGACGATTATTCGTTTTACAGTCATTGTATACAAACGAGTCTTTTATAAGTGTTGGCTGTATTATTAGAGATTACTTAATATTGCGGTACCAGCAACTTACATAGTACAATGGTCAGATTACAACCTGAACTGAATTCAAATTGAGTATACAGGTTTCAGACCAACTGTTGAATATTGATAGTTACAATATGCACACTTAGAGGATATTTAATTTTGAAAATCGTTTCGTGAAATGAGTAGTATTTTCTCATATCATATCATTTCTCATACTGAAAAAAGTATTCTTATTAATATTCAATTCATTATCGAATGGAAATTTCTAAGTGGAGGTTAAGTTCTTTCACTTCATATATCAAACATGTATCAAAAGAATATGACTCTTCCTACTTCAAGAAAAATATTTTACACCACAGTTCAGGTTTTTTGTTTAATTGACGAATATTAATCTATATGTTCAAAAGCCAACCATGTGTTTTGTGTTCTATAGCAAAAATATTAGAGATATGATTGTGTTTGGGCAATTGATCAAAGAAGTTATTCAACAGATAATTACTACCAAAGAAATTTTCTATCTTGGTTGAGCAGGCAGAATAAATCAGCAGCAACAATTAACAACTTTAATTAATAAAAAACAAAAGCTAAAGGCTATATGAACAACAAAATTGTGTGAATCAAAAAAAAATCAGCTGAAGGCTTTTAAAATTCAGAACATTTACATTTAAATCAGATTCAACGAAGATGGTCCTGGTTGGATAATACCTGGGTGGGTGGTTTGCACGAAGCTGGTCCTGGTGAAGTGCTGTTGGACTGGAATCAACCTTTCTGCACAATTTAATCAAAGATAAATAAGATAAATAAGGTCTTTTATCAGAAAATGCCTTTACACCCCGTTCTCTGCACAAACCTGTCGATTCGTCAACGGAAGCAAAAATTCTCCGATATTCCACATATCCATCGATATTCGATCTTATTCTGCGCAAGCGGTCTTCACTAGAATTTGAAAGACGAAGTGACTACTGTCCCGGCATTACTTCGATGCAAAATGTTAAACTTAGTAATGGAACGAAATTTTCGTTACATAGTTTGAAAATGGCTATAAAGAATAGAATGCAGTAACGATAGTTACAAATAAAAGTGGTAAAAAATCATAAAAACTTTCATTTCTCATTTTTAATTTATGAAAATTCTATTTAACGTATTGAGATCAGATGTTTCAGTAAAATTCAAGTATTATATTTGGGATAATCGTTGTGAACTGTTGAAACTATTTTAAATTTCAAATTTTCAAAGAGATAATATGTTGATAATGATATGATAATGATAAGATATTATAATGAAGACGACATCAGTCAAATTAAAAAGATTTTCATATTCTTAATGAAATAATATCAAATGATATATGGTTACATATTGATTGAATTGTTATAAATTTCATTGCAACTAAAGTCTTCTAAAAAAAGTGAAAAGAGCGACAACTTAACTCACTTATACACAGAGGGAAAGTGTACTATTTTCCTCGTTTACCAACTATGCGAATAACGATCCATTATCTCTAATTAGTTGGAAACTTAGCCATAACCAGATATAATTTTATTGTTACGTAATGCATTTATGTGACAAATTAGGCTATTATCATCGTGAATAGAAAAGTTAAGAGAGTCGATCAACATTTTTCTCTTGAGCCTTGGCAAGTACATTTATTTCGAAACGCGTGTAATGCAACTAGAATACGGTGAACATATGCTTTATGATCCGGGTATGATTTAAACAGGTTAATTAGATCAACGGATAGATCAAATCTGGAAATATAGGTTAATGTACAAACACTATGGTTACGTCTGTTAATGTTAAGCTATGGAGTTTTTCATAAACAAATGTAGGGTTATGAACTAACACTACAAATATGTTTGATTGACTTATTTGACTTCATTAACACTCTTACGATTTACTATTGGTTGTTTTGAATCCATGAGCTTTCTTATTCTCAATCTCTCAACTAACCGACATATTGGCGTAGACTCAACTTCTTATACAGGGTGTTTCTTATAACTAGGGTACGAATCTTCAGAGGGTGATTCGTTAAGTCGTTTGAAAAAGCAGTTTTCATGAACATATGCCCGGAGTTGCTTTGTTTCTGTGGTACAGTGCGTTGAAGTTTAAGAAAAACCGGTATTTATAAAATATCATATAAATATCCTTACACCGATTTGGTTGAAATTTGCTACAGCTATATAATAATAATAATAATGTCTTTTATTTACCAAGGTAAAAAAGAAAGTACATAAAGGCAAATTCAATGGGTTTGGTAAAATGCTGGAGCGGAATTCAGGAGACTACCGTGTGCAACACGGAGCCCAATCCTGCTCTTCCATTCAACTCCGTTATCCTGCTCTTCCATTCAACTCCGTTACAATATACAAAACATAAAAGTATTCATCGAACATATGTTGTACAAAAAATTATAGTACCTATGTAGTGAGAGAAAAAAAAATGAAAGGAATAACAGAGGGGTAATTCATAATGCTTGCAGAATGACTTGAATTTTGCATTTTATGCGAGACTTCAGTTGCACGATAGCTGTTTTTCAATTGCCAGTTACGAGCCTGAAACTTGAAAAGTGGTCGTTTTAATTTTTTTAGATGTGTGGAAAGACTATTGTAATGAATGTAGATAGAAAAACTGAACGATCTCTCGAACAGTGCTGTACTGTTGTGGAGGGGCAGTTATTGCATTTTTGTGTCGGATATTCACTTTATGTTCATTTTCACGAAATCGAACTTTATCATAAAGATACTGCGTTGATTTGTTGACGATTATATTGTGAAATAAGGTTAGAGATTGCAATAAGAAACAATTCTTCATTGACAGCCATTGCGACTGAGAAAGCTTATGAGAGATGTGCTGGAACTTACGGATGCCATAGATGTAGTGTAAACAGGAATTTTGGACTTTTTGTATCCAGCATAAATCTAGACTATCCAAACAGGGATAATTGATTTTTGTCTGAGTATTTAGGTATGCTCGGTGAGGATAAATTAATCTTAAGTTCGCGTAAGCTCTCTGGATATATACTTGCTTTTTGAATCT
>WOGP01000499.1:0-24061 GCA_015342065.1 Leptinotarsa undecemlineata | reverse complement strand
AGCTTCAACCAGATAAATCCTCTCGAGAAAAATATCTGGTCGAGGTAGGAATCGAACCCACGATCTTCCGATCGTGAGTCGGGCGCACTACCACCGCGGGTAATTCCACAACTAAACTGATCTCTCAAATAGAGTCTTTGAATAAAATCAGGTATAGCAACGATTTCGTGCATGGTATATTATTGGAGACCGTATGTCACACAGGTTGTTGTAGCTGTATCCGTAATTAAGTTGGGAGAATTCCTTGTAATCACAAGGTCTTCGGATGATGACAAGAATCCGCAGTTAGTTACTGATAGTGAATCCGTTCGATTGTTTTTGACCCTTTTTCGTAACCAAGTGTTGTCTATCCTTTACACTTGACTGTATCGTACTGACGAAGGCTAAATAGCCAGAAGCACGTGTCTGTGGCGGTTTGCCCACTTCTCCATGAGTGCTTGTCCAAAAATTCTTTTTTATTGATAATACCATATCACTTAATACCCATCATTTTTGTTTGATTTACCTTGGACCCGAATGTCATGCTATAGCTGCACCCGTGACTAAGTTGGGAGAATTTTTTGTAATCACAATGTCTTCCGACGATGACACAATTCCGCAGTTTTTCCCCTGATGACACTTGACACTGTTCTCAATCAAGCGGCCGTACCGAATTATCCTGGCCTGATAAGTTTTATCCGTATCAATGGTTTTGGTGTATTTTAAGCTTATTGTGTAGCCTTTTTCGAAGTGATGTTTGAAGAGGGCTGGCTGAATCTGTTCATAGGCTTTGTTGAAAATTCTTCTATTGGTCTGGCCGATGTAAGTTTTGGGGTACTGTTGCAATACCTCTATTTGGTACGTATCCAAGAGAAAACATACTGGACTTGACAACAAGGTTATCAGTGTTCACCAGGAACTGAAAAAGGCAAGAAAAATGTCAGTGACAAAACTTGGGGGTCAGGTAGATTACGACCTCATTGTCGAGCCATGAAATTTCAGTTTCAAGTAGTTAAATATTGTAAGTGTTGACTTGGATCTGAACAAAGCCAGTGACAAGACTTGGGGAGTCATATAGGTTACGACCCCGTCGTCGAGTCATGTAATTCTAATTTCCTGGTTCTAACAAATGGCTACACACGCGGTTCAACCCGGACGACAGTATATTATATACTCACCCCTCAATCTCTCATGGTCATTCAAAACATGATCATTAGAGAATAATACATCCATTCTCCGATTAATACCCATATTAATTGGACTACGAACTCTTAGCGTAGATTGGGCATTTTTCATACGTTTTACAACGATTTTTGTTTTAAATACTCTTGATTAAGAAATAACAATCAAAGGTGGATTTGTTTCGATTGTCTAGTTCCTCATTCATCTTTCAATACGTAAAAAGAATCAATCAGTTTTTTTTAAATATGTCTAATGTTGGGTCGCACCTGCCGTTAAGATTTCCTCCAGTGTAATTTTTGAATATGGCGGACATGCTCTCCGTTCCGGAAATGTTGCCAATGGTTGATGCATTTCTGCGCATGTATTCCATGGCGTCTCGCATAGCTAGCTTCGAGTAGGTTTCAAGGATCTTTTGTTCCGCTCCCTGGTGATTCCTAACGAGGTAGGGGCGAATAAAAGCGTTATCGAATCGTTTGAATCTGGAAAATAAAGAAAAATCAGATCAGATTTCTAGCTGAAGAGCTTCAGTCAAAAGTGATTATGTATTTGTTAATATGTCCTGAGATAGTTTGATACTATGATTGAAAGAAAAGGCACTTATATTGAGGTACTTCATAATGAAGATGAATTCGGCACATTTAATTTTTTGAAAACCAGTTGTTGAAGACATACAATCACAGGAAAAAAATCAAATACGTGTGTTCCAGATTTTCCTAATTCCCTTTTCAAATGATTCATGATGGAATGAATTTTCCAGCTTAACATTCATTTAAAATACCTCCAATCATTAAAAAATTTTGCTGGTCACGAAATATGTGCGATTTTTGATTACAACATCAATGTTAATGAAAAAATGGTTTCGTGAATTAGAGGTATTGTGTTTATTAATAATTATTTTAAAAAAAACTTTCTCTTGAGAAAGGTCAAAGATGTGCAATATGAACGGCAAAAATGATCAATAATTTGAAACATAAATATGTCCTGGAATTAGTTGCTGAGTTTAACGAAACTGGTTCCATTGCTAGCAAAAAAAATCGTCGTGTTTTGTATGAAGTAGTGCAAATAGAAGTTTCAGGCACTTTACTGCTGAACCCCCCATATCACTTTGCATTGTGGCATGCCGAGTATGAATTTCCCACGAAGCAGTAAGAAAAGAACTGAAATCAAATGAAAATCAACTCTACAAAATTCTTCAATAGCTTTATGACGATGACTTCGACATAAGAATGGAATTTTGTTTGGCAATGATGGATTTCGTAAATGAAAACCAAAACATTTTTCACAAATTTACTGATATGTGTACCTTATTCTCAAAGGGTATGTCGCTTCTGGTGTGATAAAAATCCACTACTTTTCAGGAAAGGTCATACAGAGTATCCAAAAAAAAGAATGTTTGCGCTGATATTCTTGGGAGTACTATCATTAGACTTTCATTCAATGAGGAAAATCTAAGTGATGAGCTATACTCAAAGATGATTTTCCAAGACAATTTTATCTACTTTCAAAAAGATACAGCTCCACCCCACTACTTTCTTTTAGACAGTAGCTATATGATAGATTTCCCGGCAGGATTGGTCGCAGAGAAGCAATAGAACGGCCACCACGATCACCCGACTTTTCTGCAAAATTAGGTATTATACAACAACCCTTTCCATTCAAGATTTTAGGGGTTGACTCTCCCTCCGTTAGAGTATCGATGTAATTTTACATATTTTTATATCTTCTATAAGGACCAAAATATAGAGGGTGATAACTTCTCAAATCGACACTCTGTTTGTAACACCCACAAAAATGATTTTTATTAAATTTTGTTTGTAGTAATCGGTGTTTCAAATGAGAGATTTCACTTTTATGAATATTTCTCTCACATTTAGATTTCGTTGGTATGAAGAGAATCATTAATTTTGCTTCTTTCTATTAAAACAATTCAACCTCAGTGAAACTATTAGGTTATTTACATTATACGAGTATGAAATTTCGTTGAAAAATCTATAGATTTTCATTCCATTAAGGGTAAATTCAACTACCGCAAAACAAATATTTATCAATTTAGATGATTTCATTTCATCATTATTTGTTAAATTATAAAAATTTACCTGTCACGAATGTGGTAATTACCATGCTGACCCAATATATCCTCGATAGCAGCCATTGTATGGTCCATCAGCTGAAATCAATACAAATTTTGAATACTTATCACCCAATGAGGAGTGGTTAAGCCAAATCGAACATTTTCGTAAATCACAGAATATATGAGTATAGTGAGAGCGAAGAAAACATATTTCAGTAAAATTTTATCAGTGACTCTTATAAGACACTTTAATGAGACGTTTTTAAGAGAAATTTTGATTGCTTGATTGAAGGAAAGGACCAGATAGGTACTCTTTCCATAATCACTTTCAGGAATTGGTTAACAATAGGAAAGAGTAACTTGTACTAACAATGTCTTTCTTTTGAAGATTCTATGAAAGTTACAAGTTGTTAATAGTTTTCCATAAGTATCGAAATTATAATAATGAGTTTGTATGAGATTTAAAAACTTCATTTTCTACACATGTACATATATCATAATTTCAATTTCATATTATATTAACGTTTTTGACGTATGTGTGATTTTATTTCCATTAAGTTATTTGACGAAGTTGACCGGCAATTGATGAAAATCAATTCGAATAAAACTTTAGTGACGTTTTCATACTTTATTGTATGAGGAAACTATTGTAGTATAGTGAAACACGTGTTACGGTTCTGTAAACAGTAAAAATTTGAAGCGTTACTTGAACCCATAAAATTATAGAGTTTTTACTTGATATTACATAATATTGTTGTCTGACTTTCAAATTGGATTCAATTTGACTACAATTTTTTAAGTCTCAGGGGAGTCAAAACTTTTAAATATCAAGAATATTGCAAGTAGGAATTTTTAAATATAGGTATCAGGATAAATAACTGTCATGGTTGTTGTTTTTTGCCACTTGAGTGAGCTAAATCTTGAACGTTGAATCATACACCATACTTTCACTTTTACCTATTTTAACTGTCACACAATGTTAGTCAATAGGAACGTTCATGCACCACACATTTACTTTTTCATTTATTTCAACAAAAGTTATTCGGGAGAGTAATTTTTCCTTGAGGATTCCTTAAAGTGAAAGGATGCGCATGCGTTAAACAACAGTGTGGTAAATATTATTTTTAACATAACCTCCTAATTTGTTGATATTGGCATTTTATTTAATTGATTTAATTGATCTTTTAGATACAAATAAGATAAGTCACATATACACACATACATTATTACCCAAGAATGAATATTATACTGTTTCGCCGTTCATTTGTGTTTCTCTGGATAGGACAGCTATATATTCGTCAGTAGAATAAACACAATTCGAAATCAATAGATATTTCAGGTACTTTCTGAACAAGTATTGATTCAACTTTTTGACATGGGGAGGTAGAATATTGTATAAGTTGACATCGATAGAGTTTCTACTTGACTTTTTCAGTCTGAACCTACTGGCCCTCAACAAATCACATTCTCTAGTCTCATGATCGTGGAAATCACAATTTCTGTTTAATGTTGATTGATTTTTATGAATATCTATCAAACGTTGATATAGATGAATAGAAGGTACTGTCATTATTTTTATCGAAATGAAATGAGGTCTACAGGAGTCTTAGAAACCAGCCCCAGATAATATTCTCACGGCCTTTTTTTGTAACATAAATATCCTATTTGCGTTAGTACTATTTCCCCAGAGAATTGTTCCATATGATATGTGAAAATGGAAAAAAGCGTAGTAAGCTGATAATAGCGCTTGTTGAGAGATTCTGCTAATATATGTGAATTGTAAGTAACACCCAGATATTTTCTCGGTTTTCTTTTCCTTTAATGATTTTTCCCAAGTTAATATCGTGAGAGAAAATTTGTTCCAATCAGAACATCTACAGTACATCCACGACTTTTTCTTGGATAATATTGTATGGAAGGACCGATTTAACAATTTTTGATCCTCACTACTGAAGTAAAAGATAATGTGGAAGTGAAGGTTCTTTTTGTCAATTCAATTCAATGTTTATTTGAAGGTGGTTGAAAATGTTTCATGGTGAATTTCATCAGTTTGGACTTCAATTGTCCAATATGATGCTGTCCGTCATCACCCGAAGATGATTGTAGATACTAACTATAGAAAAGTCGTGAAGTAATTTGGCTTGAAATATTTCAGTTCTCAGTTAATTTCAATTGTTCAATTTCTTGCCTTATTTTTATTTCATTGTAATTCAATTTCAGAGTTTCTTTTGCTTAATATAATATTTATTTCCAGCTATTACTTCTAATCATCTATTTTATTTGTTCTTTCAGAGATATCAAATTACACAATGAAAGTCGGAAGTAATGAAATTCAATTCAACTTTTGTGTTTCCAAAAAACTACACAGTTCATAAACTGAATAAAATTGATTAGTTTTACAATTTTCGCACTATGAATTGTATCCAACTTTTCACATATCATTCCATTAACCTACACTGTAGGTTGATGGACTGACACCTATCAGAACATCTATCAGAAAGCAACTACTTTCCTGGGTGCATTTTATTAGTTCGGACTTCCATTGTCTAATATGATAATTTGAAATATCAGAAAGAATCTGTAATAAATTTTAAAAAGAGAGATTAGCTAGAAAATAACAATTATATCAAGCAAACAACTGAAATTAGAATGAAATTTCAAATCACCACGAAATATTGTCAACTACCTCAAAAATACTTCCATGGGTAATACCACGAAGGACGTTGGATTGAATCCGATATAATCCAACGTCCTTATATCTGATTTATTCCGAATCCTTCGTGGTATTAGCCAAGAGAGTAGTTGTATTCCGATGGGTGTTAGTCCATTAACCTACAGTGTAGGGGGTTGAACTAGACTGAACGAATTGTTCTTTAGATGATTTGATTTTATCCAAGATGAGTTTTACTGAACTGAACTATCCTGTTGTGGAATGCGTTTTGATTAAATTTATAGTAATAAAATGATATGATTTTCATCACGCCTTTCACTACACGGTAATTCCATCAGTTATACTAAACTACCGTGTAGTGACTGTTGTGAAGTGCATAGTGTTATTAAATTAAGTAACGGGTCCGTGTACTTATGATATATAATAAAATGCAGTATGTAGAAAACATGTATGATAAAACTGAAATGAAATAATTTTTTTTATTCTAAAAAATGGCACAAATTTTCCAGTTCATAATAGCTTTGCACTTCCCGTGCGTTGGGCTACCTATCGGGCACGTCCCCACGTGGCGGATAGGGGAACGGCCAGGGAACTGGAGGCCCTGTTCGGGCCAATGTGGCCTCACGGACGGGGTCGCCGGACTCCTGGTCAGTGGTAGAAATAAGTAGAGTGAGGGGAACTAAAACTCTCCAAAAGCCTTTGAAAAACATTCCACCGTGGACCACCCTACCCAAGCTAAGGTGTGAGGAATCGTGTCGACACCTCATTTTAATCAGCCTTCCTCTGGTAATGCGGGGCTCTGCCAGAGTGACCAACTCTTCCCTTGCTACTCGTGGGAACACACATGAATGAAACAAATACAAAAACAGAAATAACAGAAACAAAAACCAATATCGAGGCTAGACAGAAGTGCTCACCTCAATCTAAGACGGTGGCTGTTGATGTCCACCCCAATCTATCGCTAGGAATGAGGCTGGACATAGCAGATCACCTCGTGATGTAATACAAAGGCCAAGGCGTAAGCGCATTTGCGGCGCTAAGGCCAAAAGGAGAAAGATAGCGATAGAGACAGGAATGGCAGCAACTATAATTGCACCCTCCTCCTTCCCCACTCCACCTCCACAGCAAGGGCACTTCCTGCGGCGGGCGCCAAGAGCTCCACCTTGAATAAAGGAAAGCAACCAGCTGCCCTTGCAGAAAAGCTCCCTCACTTGTGAACCTCCACAAAGGGAACCCCAAGAAGGTTGAATAAGCCGTGCAACGACAGTAATGTCGTTGCACCTTCCAAAACCTTCGCGGAGGCCACCGTAAGACACTTCAAGTTTGCCAAAGAGAGTGTGTGTTTGGCGAGTCTTGGCCTTTACCTGCCAATATAAAGGAAATGTCTCCTAGTGACCTGTCCACCTTCCTGGAAAGGACAGGATGGACGATGACCTAGGAGGGCAACTTCTCGGAAGGATGTACAATGGGTCACATGTGACCTAAGTGCTGTGTGTCTACACTCGCTCTCCCTACTCCACAGATACAGATACAGATAGCTTTGCACTTATGCTGGGTTCATTGAATGTATGATACCATAGAGACAAATACCTAAGGAAGCAGCAAAAAAAGAAAAGAAAGGCTCACAGATTCGGAAACATCTTTGTTTATTATTTGACTATTACTTTAAGAGAAATTGTTTGACTTTATATTTGAATTTGGACAGATTTGTCATTCGTTTTATCTCATCCGCCAAACAATTGTAGATAATACCATCACGTGGTACGGACTTTTACTAAAATTCGAACGTGACCTGATAGCGAAAAAAATGTTATATCGCCTTGTTCTATAGTAATTGATGTTTTCTTGAAAAAGAAATTTTATTGAGATATTTCATTTTTGATTTTACTGATGTATGAAGTTACATATTATTACGTTCAATTCAAAAGCCTATCTTTGTCCGAAATATTATTTGGGTGGTTAAAAAAGGCAGGTGTTTTAGAAATGATAATTTGAACATACAATTTATTACTTTGGTTTGTTTCCATCTACAGTGAATACCTACTCTAGTTCATATAGGTTACATATTTACTTAGTAGAAAATTCTAAAGTTACTTTTACAATCATGGTGTTACAAGTTGTATTCCCGTTGATCTAGTAATGTGGGCTTTCACGGGTGGCGTTAATATTTTGGTTTGTTTCCGTGTTTTTCCGAGGTCTTCTTTGGTTATAATCTTCAAACGTTTCAAGTGCAACTGCGGCAATCATCTTCAGTGGCTCTCATTTCTGCTTTGCCATTTATAGTGCTGATTTTCCGCGCACTTTCTGTGATGGTAGGTTTGCGCGGAAAGAACACGCGATTTCGGCGACATGGCTTCGTTTTGGCGCCTTTCAATGCTGTGTGACAGATCTTTGGTAGATATGTTCTCTCTTCCTTTTCGATGAAGTTCTCTTGGTGTTTGTGTATTTCTATGGCTTCCAAATACATTCTTATTGAATCTTATTGAAAATACCTCTCGGTATTTTCGAAAAGTATCTTGAGTTCCCCGTTGGACACCTCACGGCCTAGTTGATGACTCATACATGAAGGAATGGGAATTGCAGGTTTTCTTTTCATTCCATGGGGAACTGGATTTTCAGATGAGAGCTATTCAGTTCTGAAGTTCTTGTTTTCGATGGCTTCTTTTTCATGACACGTTAGTTGTTCGGAGCCATGGAGAAGAGCTTCAGAACTTCCTAAATTTTCTGAATAGCTTTCATCCAAAAATGCAGTTCACCATGGAGTTAGAAAAACCCTCCAAATTCCATTTCTTGATGTTTGAGTCATCAAAGGAGATAATCAACTAGGGTATAAGGTGAACAGGAAGAAAACACACTTAGATCGATACCTACATAATGGATCCAACCAACACCCAAAACAGAAACGAATCGTCTTCAACACGCTAGTGAACAGAGCTTTGAGAATATGTCATGAAAGGAACGTCAACGATGAAATTCTACACCTAACAGATATGATACAATCGAACAGAAAAGATATAATCTGCCCTACGCGTCCAAGGAAGAAGAAGAGGAACACCAGTGAACAGCAACCCCAAAGCAATGTCTATCTGCTATATAAAGGAGGTGTCACCGACCGAATCGAGAAAATTCTGAAGAAGGAGAGAAATAACACTGTCTTCAAACCAACGAAGAAAATATCAGAGTCTCTGAGATCAGCAAAAGACAGATATTCACTCAAATCAGTGGTCGTTTGCAGGATTCCATATAAATGTGGTAAAGTTTATATCGGAGTATTGGTACCTGCCTAGTCAAGCACAAACGGTGTTGCCGATTGAGATATTCCAAGAAGCTTGTAGTCGCTGAACATGCATTGTCTGACGAAGAATACATGATCATTTTCGAAAATACCGAGAGGATACCAACGTCGAATCATTATGCAACACGAATGTATTCAGAAGCCATAGAAATACAGAAACACCAAGAGAACTTCTACAGAAAGCAAGGGAGAACATATCTACCAAAGATCTGCCACACAGCATTGAAAGGCGCCAAAACGAAGTCAGATCACCCAAATTTTCTGTAATGGCGGGCATAAGTGGGCATAAAGAATGTGGGTGAAAAATCGACATTATAAGTGACATAGCAAGCAGTTGATAAGTCAAGAATAGTACTTCGATCACGTTGAAGATGACTGCCGCAGTTGTAGTTGAAACGTTTGGAGATTGTGACCAAAGAAGGCTACGGCAAAAACCAGAAACCAACCAAAACATGTAATTTGGAGTAGATTAACAAGAAATCAATGTTTCTCAAATCTCTCAGTGAAATATAAGTACATATTCTATAAAATATTGCAATAAATGGTGAACTTTTTCTGATCCGATCGATGTGCTCGTTCCAAGTCAGATTTTCATCGGCAAGAAAGTCAAGAAAATTTGTGTTTTTTCTATTCATTTAGATCATTATCAAATGTTATTGGATCTATATTTTGTCTAAATTTATATAATTCAAATATAATACAAGATCTAGAATTGATCCTTGTGAAACACTCTGAGTGATGTTCAATAAAGAACTTCAGATCTCGAATTTGATAATTTTGGAACCAACAATGAATATTTCCCCTTATATCAATATCATATGGGTCCTCTTAAAAATGTGGTGACAAGATCGAAAGCCTTTCCATAGTTTTTATTATCATCCAGTTTAATTGTATTTGTAATTAAATCTATCATAGCAACCTCTATACGAAGAACCTTGCAGAAACCTTATTGATTTTCACGATAAATTTTGATTCTGTAAAAACTCTTAAATTGTTTTTCAATAGTTTTTCTAAAAGCTTAGAAAACAGCTAAGTTGATAGTTGTTCATGTTCTTCTTTGATCCTAATTCTCATACTGTTCTTTATAAAATTGAATTTGTCTAATAATTTTCTGGTCTAGCTTGTTTTGATATTGATCAAAGTAGTAGAAAATCTTTGCCATATAAACAGTATATTGGCACAAAAACAATTGAGAATATATCATCAGGTTTACAACAAATGATATCAGTTCTTCCATTGAGATGCGAATGTATCAACACTAACCCTTTCATGTATCCTTTCGTTCATCGTCGGTTTTCTCTTCTCGGCAGTCTTCACATTGAGAAATTTCACCAAGGGCTTTATGGATATTCCTTGAACGAAGACCGTGAAGTACACCACAACTATTGTCGTCGTCATGAACATCGGCTGAAGTTTCACGACCTTGGGATCTATTAGCAGAACAAGTGCAAATGCTACTGCTCCTCTGAGACCTCCGTAAGACATGACGAATTTTTCGACCGTACTTAGCTGGTGAAGACGGAAACGATTGGCTATTGCTGTGAATATTATAACACCTGAAAGAATAACATGAATGAAGTGGGTCGAAAATTAAATAGACAAGCCATGTCATGTTTGGTAAACAGACAGGTGGCGTGATATGTCAAATACTTTAATGTGAACCAATTAAAAAAGCTTTGTGAAATATGATAGTCCTTCGAAAAAACTACACAACCCAAATGATGAAACTGATAAAGTTCATAATATATGAGATTTTTCATTAATAGTGAATTTAAGTGAGATTTGATTTTGTCACTGACTTTCGTGACATTAGTTTCATTATACTTCAAATTTTTAAGAATTTAGTTTAACTGATTTGTTCAAAATATGATTTTATAAAATGAAGGAGCCTCCAGAATGTCTTTTTCTTAAGAATAGTTTTTCAGTTTTCTCTATTTCAATGCAAAATTATTAATTCGCATTCAACTTATCATTTTCTGAAAAATAGGCAAATTTTATTTTAGATCGTATTCCTCTTCAAAATGAATATCTACATTGTCCAGTGGACAAAATGGAAGGAGTGAATGACACAAAAACAAATGTGAATGAGGGTGAACGTTGCGATGGGATTCTTTCAAAGAAAGCAAAAGCTTGAGATTTCCTAATGCATGTGATTTTACGATTTTACAACTTTAACAAAAAATTGACCAATTGACCAGAATAAATAAAAGATATTTCAAAAATATGAAGAATTATTCGCAGGTTTCTCAGTCGCCAAAAGCAACTTGTCTGAATAAATTGTCTTATATGTTTTTTTGTTTATTATTAGTCAGTAGGCTATGCTTGAAGACAGGCAGTAAACAAATCTAAAGAAATGCACTTTAAACGTTCAAGTCAGTCTTGGTTGAATGGACTGACGCCTATCAGAAAACAACTACTCCCCTGGCTAATACCACGAAGGGCGTTGGATTATATCCGACAGGCGTCAGTGCAAGAATCTTCACAGAAAATTTCCTGCATATGCAATTGGCAATACTACTGAAAAAGTCAACCTTCAATTTTGGAACGGCACTCTTGCAGACCCAGTTTTGGGCTCATTAGACACTCTTCAGTGCAAGATGGTGGCCATCATCCACCTGAAGTCAATGATATTCCATAATTGAAAGTCAAAATTCTTTTAGAGTATTTCATTCCTCTTCCTAAGTTGGATCGAATAACAAAATATCACTCCATCTAGTGGACGAGGTACTAACCAACTGTATATCCGAAATTTGCCGATTCCTCTGAATAAGGAAGAAAAACTTTCTTATTAGTCAGTGGGCTATGCTTGAAGACAGGCAGTAAACAAATCTATCCGAGACTTGCTTGAATGTTTAAAGTTCATTTCTATAGATTTGTCTAATATGTGTTGAATGACTTTGTACACCAAATATTTTGAAATTTCAATAAATTTTTATTCTCCATTCTATTTTTATTAATCTTTAACACAATTATGCGATCGTTTACCATTTTTAGTTGAGTAATTGAAATTATATTTCTTGTTGAAAAATGGAAAAAGTTTCGTTTTACTTCCTATCAATTTTCATACTTACCTACAACTCTATAAAGTGAGCAGAATATAATCGTGAGCAGGACAAACCATGTATTCCAGTCGTAGTTATTGTTCACGGTAGCTACACCCAGAAACATGAAGATTATTGTTTCCGATGAACTGCTTAACATTTTCATGGCGTATTTGATGGTTGTATGGGATTTGTTTGATATGTTGGCCTCTACATAGTTCTTCATAGTAATCCCACAGAAAGTTATCCTGAAATGAACATATATGACACAATTACAATCAAAGTGACACTTTTTTCTTTTCTTATTTAAAATTAATTGGAGTATAAACAGTTAACACTTTCATCCATTCATAATTAATTTCAACTGATATCCGACAGACATTTACATATGGACGAAACTTCATAGACTTGTCTTGCAGATGTTTCTCCTCAATTTAGCAGCAGGACCATGGTGAAATCAGTCGAGTAGATCCCCTAAAGATCGGTTTCAAGGTATTACCTCTCATCAGTGCAGGAAAGATTCGATCAAACAGCAGTACGCCTGGGATGCGATTAATTTTAACGCGGCTCGACTGCATATACGAAACCTTGATCTGAAATCTAACTAATAACAGCCCCATCTCGTAAACAGAGCCCCAAACGGGGAAGAAACATTCCATGTGTCTGTTCTTTTTGAAGATCGTACCGAGGAGAGAAATATGCTGCTCAGCTTGCTGCTGGATGAATAAGAAACATCTGCAAGACAACTTCTGTGAGGTATCTTTTATAAATGGCTGTCAAATACAATGTCCAACGTGGTATTAGCTGGGGAAGCAGTTTTTGTCCGATAGACATTTACCGGAGCCTTTTGTGTTGGTACGTTGGAACAGATGAATATTTCGAAATTTCATTTTAAAATATTAATTTTCTTGAATACTTCTGTGTTTTTGACACAATTTTCTACTAAATAGAGTGGAATTTTAATAGAACTCCAAATTTTTAAGTGATAAAACCCACTGAAAATTTAACTTCTAACATAAATTTTGTGTTAGATTCGTAAAACTTATTCATTCAAGAAATTCTATATGAAAAATAAATGTATAATTGGATAAGATGAACAAAAACGTTTTCTCCCATTTCTATTTCAATTCATTATAACTGACAAAAACGTCAATATTGACAGTATGGAAGGAAGCTCGGGTATTATTGAGCGTTTTTAAAATTACAAATGAAAAATTGCTAATAATATTCAAAATTATTGTGGGAAACTTATGTATTTGAGAAATTCTATATGAAAAAGAAATGTATAATTGGATGATGAGATAAAAATAATGTTTCCTCTTATTTGTATTTCAATTCATTACAACTGACAAAAACTACAATATCGACAGTATGGAATGGAGCTCGAGTATTAATGGGCGTTTATAAAGTCACAAATGAAAAATTGCTCATAAAATTCAAAATTATTGTGGGAAATTTATGTATTTGAAAAATTCTATATGAAAAAGAAATGTACAATTTGATGATGAGATAAAAATTATTTTCCCTCTTATCTGTATTTCAATTCATTACAACTGACAAAAACCACAATATCGACAGTATGGAATGGAGATCGAGTTTTAATGGGCGTTTATGAAGTTACAAATGAAAAATGGCTCAAGAAATTGAAAATAAATTTGGGAAACTTATTTATTTGAGAAATTCTATATGAAAAAGAAATGTATAATTGGATGATAGGATAACAATTATTTTTTCTCTTATTTCTATTTCAATTCATTACAACTGACAAAAATCATAATATCGACAGTATGGAATAAAGCTCGAGTATAAATAAGCGTTTATAAAGTTACAAATGAAAAATTGCTCAAGAAATTGGAAATAATTATGGAAAACGATATGAAAAAGAAATGTATGATTAGATGATAGGATAAAAATAATTTTTCCTCTAATTTCTATTACAAAAACTCTCAATGTAAATAGTAAGGAACAAAGTTCGAGTATAAATGACCGTTTTTAAAGTTACAAATAAAAAATTGCTCATGAAATTGATAATGATTACGGGAAACTTATTTATTTGAGAAATTCTATATGAAAAAAAAAACGTATAATTGGATAATGAAATAAAAAGAAGAAGCTCGAGTACAAAAATATATTGAACTTTCAACAGAGTTAACCGGATCTTTAGTGGATATCTAATAGAAATGTAGTCCGTGAAGAATAATTTTTGTGAAATGCAAATGAAACGGTAGGACTCTAATTGATACTCCATATATTTATGAAAAAGTCTACTTCAAGTCGAAAAATAGTATCCAACGGAAACCTTCACGAGTGTATACTGTAGGTACATTAAACTATTCTACACTATCTTTTATGAAAAATATACTACGCCTTTCGCTGCACGATAGCTTCATCAGTTACGGGTACATGTATACTTCATACAATGATTAGTTAACATAAAAAGTAACCAAAATTTTATAATATCAATAACACATCAGAACACCAGATCATTTTGAGTTCTATAACCTTTATTCCTCCCTATAAATTTTTTTTCAATGTTTGTTTCAAGTTATTTGAACTTCAGATGTTATTTATGTGTTGGCACTTTGTAGTTCCAATTTCTTTCATTTATTTTTCGAACATGTCTACCTGATCCGTTAGCATATGTTACGCTCTATCGATTATTCACAAGTAACGGCCTATCGCTTTTCATGTGCAACAATACTTACGCCAAAATACCTGACATGTGGAAGATCTCTGCGTTAAGGTAAGCTAAATAGGCCATCACAAATATGGAAATGGGTTCAATGACGCGCACCTCATTCGTATACTTGGTCACCAAAGCAGTTCCGAGGCCCCAAATCACTCCGATAATAGTACCGCCAACGGCCACCACCCAGAAGCTCAAGAATCCTGACACCACATCTATATACAGAATATTTTCGAGACCCATATCGGTGTAGGATTCGAACAGATGGTACAAAACGACGGTCACGGCGTCATTGAGCAAAGACTCCCCGAACACCACTATATACAGAATCTCATTAACTTGAATTTCTTCGAATAGTGCTAACACAGCCACTGGATCCACCGCGGAAATTAGAGATCCGAAGAGCAGCATGTCCAAGAGAGGAGTATCACAGGAGAACAGGCCTGTTAATCCCACTGCCCATAAGGAAACACCTGTAACATTAAAAGTGGAAACTCTCGTTTACAAATTATTGAATGTAGGCACACATATAGAAAGAAAGTTCATCTAAATATATTACCAATACATTTATTAGTACATTTGGAAGGATAAATGTATCGTGCTCTCTTATATCAAGTAGAATATCTGATCATGATGCGATAATATAAAAAATAAATTAGAAAAATTGTACAGTCGAATGAACTTTGCAAGGCTTATAACATTCGTACCAATTTTCATGTCTATAATCCTTTGAAACGTTTTACAATGAGATATATGATTTTTTTAAAAAGCCTTCCCAATATAAAATATCAAAATAAAAAACAGAGAGCAGCAGATTTTTACAGGTGTACGAATTTCCGTCAAAAATATGAAATATTCCCACTCTTCACTATATCATAAAACATATGGTCAAAGAATCATTTGAAATTCAGTACCAAAATTTAGAAAAATTCACCTAATACTCATAAAAAAACAAAGGTAGGTATTATAATAATGGAATGAAGGAGGCTCATTATAAAATATCAGAAACTTATAAATATTGAACAAATTGACTGGTTCCATGAAGACATCAATATTACCTGATTCAATATATAATTATTTTTGTTCCATCGCTGAAAATCAAACCAAAAGAATCAATAATTCAGATGACCCTACGGTTTCTTATACAGAAAACAACCATTAACGAATTATTTAAGTTATATGACATCAAAATCAGCCAAGTTACAAGCAACAAACTGATCAGTAACATTGAAAACAAAACAATGTGTGGAATGGATAAATAACTCCATAGAAGTACTGGTTCATTTACAGCAACACTGGTGACGCAACGACGGCAGTATTTCGTGATTTAACAAGCATTTGTTTGTGTAGATCACGGAATAGTGCTGCGGAAACTCAGCGATGAAAATATGATTCGATTCAAATATTTTTTAATTAATATAAAGAAGACAAACATATAATTTGAGTGCACCATTCTGGAAATGATGCTGGGAAATGATGTGGAAACAACAGTCAGTTTTTAAATATAAATATAGGCAGAAACCTCAAATTGGAGGTGCATGTGAGTAGTTTAAATAGGAAACTATCATCAAATTGTTATGCCCTTCGAATGGACTCAAACGAGACTTGATATATGAATTGATGACATTTTGGGGAATATGCTGCAAAATGAGCTGTTAGATATATAATTATATATAATACATGCGAGTAATTTAAGTAGAAAACTATCCTCGAATTGTTATGCCCATCGAATGGTCTCGAAAAAGTTAGGGTAACCAACATCCGAAAAAGCGTATTAGTTCAGTATTGATTCCCATTTAAGATATGAAATGACATTTTGGCAAGTATGCGGCAAAATGAGCTGTTAGGTATGCAGTGCATTTCTTTAATGTCCCCCCACTTTTATTTTTTGAACTGGTTAACTCAAAAAACTGAAATATGGGATAGTGAAATAAATGCGTGGATACTTTATTTCGAAGTGAAATTGACAGATGAAACTTCCAAGATAGCGACTCGGCGTCATCTGAAACAGAATTCTTCGAAATTATAACGGAAACCATTTCAAGGCAATCTACCTATTTCCACAATATTTGTTTTAGTGACGAATGCACATTTTTCCAAACGGTAATTGTTCACAGACAAAAATTGTCTTTATTGGACTGACACCAACTCTCACGTTTTCCGGGAAACCCAATATCCAGAAAAAATGAACGTTTGGGGAAGAATATTGGGAAACCAAATTGTAGGACCTCTATTTATTGACCAAAATTTAACAGGGAAACTGTATTTAAATATACTGGAAACTGTTGTTGGCCCTTTCATCAATGAAATCGTCGAAGCGAATCCTAATGAATGCGATATGGATATTGTATTCCAATAAGATGGAGCACCACCACATTACTCCAGGCAAGTCAGAAACTATTTGGATACTACTTTTCCCGGTCGTTAGATTTGCCGTCGAGGTCCTACAGAATGGCCAGTCCACTCGCCCGATTTGACACCTTTGGTCTTTTTTTATGGGGTTATTTGAAGTAAAAGGTGTACGAAACTGAACTTGCTTCCATATTGGTTATATGGCAGAGAATAATACATATTTGCAGAGATATTGACGTTACTGTGTTCGAAAATGTTCGGCGTAAAATACCGAATAGGCTGTTCATATGTTAAGAAGTTCAAGGCATGCATCATTTGAAGCATCTTTTGAACAGACCTCAAGTTTATTACGTAATATTATGTAGTTGAATGTCAATGTATTCAGGAAATTTTCGAAAGTTCCGCCATTTTGTAGCAGTTGAAGATAATGACATTATATATCCTAGGGTTGTGAAGCATTTGTCAAGGTCACCCTTTTCATTTAATTTCTTTTCTTAGATGGCGCCCAGTTGCCATCTTAAAAGTTTCATCTGTCAATTTCACTTCAGAATGAAGTATTCATGCATTCATTTTATTATTCCAAATTTCACTTTTTTGAGTTGACCCGTTGAAAAAATAAAGGGGGGCATTGAAAAAAAGCACTGAATATGCAAGGGATATAGAAGATGACTGTTGTTTCACTATCGACGTTGTTTCTGTTTCATCTACAAGAACAAAAAGTGACTCAAATACGTCACTTCACAAGTGACACATCAGTGGCACATTAATTGAAAATACCTATATCCACATCGAATCTTGTTAATTGATCACTATCGTTAAATGATTTTCGGCCAAATTTTCTCTACGAATTCAAATTGAACCCAAGCGCTATAGAAACAGCTCGAAAAATTACCCAGACATTTGGCAATTATAGCGTTAATGAACGACGCTGCGCTGGATTGCGAAGTTTCGTTCAGGAGATTTTTGCCTCGAAGTAGTCAACCTACAGTAATCCTGGACGAGGATTTGAGGACCCTGATGGAGACTGATCCATCACAAACGATTTGTGGGATGGCAGAAAATCTGGGCGTCAACTCCCATGCGATTTTTGTTGGTGTAAAATGCTTTGGAAAGGTCAAAACGCTCGAAAAGTGGGTGTTCCACGATTGAATGATCGACGGAAATTGTTACGTTTTGAGGCCTGTTATTTGCATTTGCGCAACCAAAACGATCCTTTTTTGAGTTGGATAGTCACGTGTGATGAAAAGTGTGTTCGTGGGCACGTTTCACAAATCACTGTCTAAAATTCAAACGAATTGAGCTTCGAAGTTCTGCCTCACTCACCGTATTCCCCAGACCTCTCGCCAACCGACTATCATATTTTCAAGCCCTTTGACAACTTTCTCACGGGTACAATCTTTGTCATTCCGGATCAGGCAAAAACGGCTTTCGTCGACTTCATCAAATCCCTAGCACACATTTTTCATGCTGATGAAAACAATCGACTTGGATTACATTGGCTAAAGTGCCCTGAGTCAAATGATGCTGATTTCGATTGAATTGAAAGTATTCACTGAGGTATTATAGATCAAAATATACTCATAAAAACGGACAAAACTTTTGAAACAACCTAATAATAGAATAGAAGTGTTAAATAAATTCAGCCATATAAAAGTTAAAACATTTTTAAGATGTTTCAAATATACAAACATATTTCTGGAACTGAAAAAGGTATATGATGAAATTGGTTGATACACTTGATAAAAATCAATGACAAACGGATATTCATCGAACAGTCTACAGAACCGCAACACGTATTCAATTATTATAAAATAGCTTCTTAAGGAGTACTTGTGATGCACTGTTTGGAACCTTTGGTGTAGTAATGAATATTACTGGAGTTTTTCCCAATACCAAACCGTTATTTCACCACCTCGACACGAGTTTAGATCACCAAGTGATTATCTTCAAGAGGAAGATCAAACTAATCATATTTACAAAGCTATTCCCATATATACCATAGATACTTGTTCCAGGGACCTACGTCTTGAGTGTCTTAAATTAATTTTATAATTTGCCTTATCTACTTTTCTTAAATTAATTTTACAACTTGTCCTTATGTATTAGTCAGGTAAATCTGATAATTGAAATATTAAAAGCTATATAAAATCAATTTCACATGTTGCCCTATCTACTTGTCTTGAATTGATTTTACAATGTGGTCAGGTCAATCTGATGATTGAAATTATATTTCAACAAGCTATAGGTATAGTATACTATTAGGTATTGGTCCACCATCATTATTCATATTATTATTATGTTTACTCATTTCTTTCTACACTCTCACAAGCATCTAGATGCCTGTTGTTGTTAACTTGTCTAACTAATCTTAATGGACTGATGTCTATGGAATGGTTTTGTTGCAAAATTTGATGACCGACTGCTGGTTTTTCAGGTTTTCCATATTTTTTGTGTGCTAAGTATTCCTTGTATCTTATTTTGATAGATCGTTTTGACTGTCCATAATATTTTGCATCGCAGTCCTTATATTCAATTTCGTAAATTCAAGACTAGTTCCTTGAAAATCTTTCCAAAGTTCTTCGTGTATTGGTGGTATAGAAGTGATATATATTTATCTTGGTTATTGTCCTTTGTGGAAGTCGATATTTCGTTTATTCTTTACCTAAACTTCTCATTCCTTATTATGTCATCTACCATACCCCTCGAGAAACTGTTAGTGGCTGCTATTTCCTGTATTGTACATTTTTCTATTGTGAATACCAATTTTGAGTTATTTATCAAAATTTACACTTTAACTACTCAAAAAACGTAAGATTCCATGTTACATTGATAAATGAAAAAATTGCAAATCGAAATATACTACTATAATTAACAAGCAAATAAGTTAATAAAGTTAATATTTAATAACAATAGTTTGAGAAGGTTGTAGAATCTTTTTCAAATAATATTTGTAGATGCTTATTTATTGCTGTTTCAAAATGTTTATCTAATAAGAAAAACAAGGACAAAATAATAAAAACTTATATGAAAAGATTACAGTCAAAAGGTTTTTTTCTGCAAACAAGTAGAAGATGCTGATGGTGACATAATTAAGACCTCGATAGAAATTGCTCGAGATACTAATAAAACTGTAACTGTTGTGAGTCAAGATATTGATCTTTCGGTCTTTTTAATCAATTAAATTCAAGTAATCATGACATTTGTTTTCTGAAACCTAGTTGTAGAAATGTAAAGGATCTATTTTTCACAACAACTGAATTTGCCGGAAAAGAAAAGAAAATTATCGTAAATTCATTATTAAACGCTAAAAATTAGTTAAATTTGACCAATGTCTTTTTATAGGAAAGGTGCAAGTAAATAAGATATAAAAAATGGATTACAATTAATAAAATCTATTTATAGATATAAAAATGAAAAAATAACACTGAATCAAATATGATTTCAAAAATATCAATTGGCAAAAACTAATCATCATTCATTTTGGGAAACCTCCCACTCACAGAAGGAACAGCAGAACAACATTGTTACAGGGCATATTATAGCAGTATAGCTTGTTAAAATAATATTTTATTCATTAGATTTACCTGACTATTACATAAGGACACATTGTGAAATCAATTTAAGACAAGTAGATAGAGCAATATTGTGAAATTCAATTTTATATAGCTTATAATATTTCAATTATTAGATTCACCTTACTATTATTATATAAGGACACATTGTAAAATTTATGTAAACTTATAGATAAGGCAACATGTGGAATTAATTTTATATAGCTAATAATATTTCAATCATTAGATTTACCTGACAATTACATAAGTACACATTGTATAATTAATTCAAGACAAGTAGATAAGGCAAATTGTAAAATCAATTTAGGACACTCAAGACGCAGGTACCTGGAATAGGTATCTATGGCATGAATAGGGATAGCTTTTGTAAGTATGATTATTTTGATCTTCCTCTTGAAGATGATCACTTGGTGATCGAAACACGTGTCGAGGTGTTAAAATAACGGATTGGTGTTGGGAAAAACTCCAGTGATATTCTTGAAGAGTGTTTAATACTAAAAGCTTCAAACGAATTATTTCTTTAATAAGTATGCCTGAAGGAGATTTTGTATAGAAAAAACACGTGTTGCAATTTCGTTAACTGTTCATTGAAAATCTCATAATTGAGTTTTAGGTATACAAACGGTCAAATTATTATCAGAAATGATGATTTTGGTTTTGTATACCAATCAATATTTTGCGCTGTGATCAGTGCTATACGGCATTTAATTAAAAATGTATCGACTTTTTCGGTTTATTAGAAATATTTTCTAAAATATACACCTTCGAAACTATTTCAATATAACTTCCAGATAAAACGTTTCACGTAATTGATATTGGGTAGTCAAAATTGGATTTTTCAGCATTTTACTAAAAACTGTTTCTACTTCGATTTGATATGTAACACCTTGTATAATACGATGAATTTTGAGACAGAGAAATGAAATGAATTCAAAATGGAGAAAAAGATGTGACCAATATTGTATTCGTCATTTGGGAGAACTTTGACTGTTTTTTCACATGTCAAGTGACAGTCATATCTTTTTGGTGGGAGTTCTTTTATTCTAGAAATATTACTGAAAACAGACATAACACTGAACTGAAAAATCTCAAGGACCTTTGTAGAAGGTTATTTTGAAAAACTGGTTTCATATCTGTGAAGCAAAACTGAAAGTAGTGGAGTGATGAAAGTTGTTTTCATCACAATAGTGGTCAATTATTGTTCTAAATTGAGTTACTGCCAATGAAAAGTTACCTAAATAGGTTATCATGGATTTTCATCAACTGTCGGCTAAATCAATCTCATGTGTTAGAGGCACTTACTTTTCATAAACTTTTCAAATGTATCGTTATTAAAAATCTATTTGCAGACCAGCAGTTCATTAATCTTCTACTGAGGACAATTGTGGAAATTAACAATTCGTCGTAAAGTAACTTGGCTTGAAATCCTTTAATTTTAATTGTTCAATTTTCAATCTTTTGTCTAATTTTCATTTATTGCAATTTCATTTCAAGTTTTTTTGCTTAATATACCTAATTGTTATTTTCAGCTATTGACTTCAATTTTCAATTGTATATGTTCTTTCAAAGATTTCAAATTATATTTCAATTTACTAAACAATGGTAGTTCGAACTAATGAAATTCAATAATATTTTATTCCGAAAATACAGTAATTCCCCAATAATCATCTTAGGCAATGTAACGTAACAAACAATACCAACCTATAGTTAGAGTATTAAAAATAGTGCCTATGACGGCAAACAACAGAATAGTGCCGATGTGGTCAAAAAAAAGTCTATTAGGCATGAAGTAGCCGGCATCTAGGATGATCGGTGGAAGCATATAAAAGAAGAATGTGTCCGGCGTTAACGGCGACATGTGGACGCTGTTCGTCACGTGGACCAGGATGACGCCGATCACAACTCCCACAAAAATGAGTAGGCACGATTCGGGAAATATTTTGCTGAACTTTGGAGCCATATGGAAACCTGAAACAAAGTAAAGTCGATAACAGAACAGGAAAGCAGAATAAGCATTTTAATTTATTTCATGTAGGAACATTTGGAAATAATGAGAAGTTGGTAATGTAAATTTGCACCAATGATTTATTGGTAATTATTGATCATCCATTTTGATTACAAATTTGAAAACATGTATAGATTTATTCCCGATGTGTCTTTAGATAATATTAAAACCAATAGGGGTTTTTCGTTCATGGAAAAACGACATATTGAAACCGAACTAGACAACAAAGATACTTGCAAAATCTAGATGATATCTTAGTCTGTTTCACTGGTACAAATAGGCAATAAGGCAAGTTCATTGAATATGTCAATTCCATTCACCCATCAATAAAATTCACCACTGAGAGGAAGATAAATAATTCAATGAATTACCTTGACTTAACCATTACGGAAAGAAACAATAAACATGAATTTGCAATTTTCCACAAACTATCTTACACGGACATTATCACACATAATTCCTCCTCACACCCGTACTAGCATACAGTTGCTGCATTTAATAGTATGTTTCACAGACTATTGAATATTTCCAGAGAGAGCTGAGTTTCATCGAACAAATCGCTGTCAACAACGGTTATAAGGTAGATATTATAGACTCTATTCTTTCCAAAAAACTACAAATACAAGCCATGGACCTGGTTTACCTAAATTCAATATGCGATAACGTCACTTTAAGGACATTGTCATATTTGGGTGCACCAACCAATATTATTGCCCGTTTTTTAAAGAAGGAATGCGTAAACGTAATTTACAGATCGAACAGTCTAAGTAAATTCATTTAAAACAATAAAGACAAAACTCGGGTCGGATAGATCAGAAGTATAAGCTGACTTGTGGCTCTTGCCCAAAATTGTATAGTGGCCAAACTGGGAGAACATTTTCTCAAAGAATTGAAGAGCATAGAAGTATATTACATCAGTTCGGACTTCCATTGTCTAATATAATATAAATTGATTTGAAATCCCTGAAAAAAAATAATAAAAAATAAAAGAAAATTAAACGAAAATAACAATTTCACTTTACAATTTTACACAAAAAAATTGAAAATAACATGAAATTAACATACAAGCTACAAACAAAAATTAAAAAACTGAAATATTAATAAAAACTGAAAAAATAAAATTATTATTAACAGAAATGAAAAATAAAAATGAAGATTAAAAGATTCCAAACCAAGTTACGTCACGACGTTTCGATTGTTAGTATCC
>WOGP01000498.1:0-24084 GCA_015342065.1 Leptinotarsa undecemlineata | reverse complement strand
GTAATTTGATTTCTATTGGAAATATTATCTTTACTAAAACGATTTTGAGGATATCACTGTTTTCTAAAAAAATTTTTCAACACCTAGGATTGAATAAAAAAATAACAATTTATATCATTCATATTTAAATATTATCTTTTTCACGGTATCCCAGTATACAGTATTACTGTTACTGTAATGTATTATTGAATAAGATAAGCCACTGTTTTTGTTTGACATATTTTTTATGCGTTTACAAAAAGATCGAGGTTAAAAACTACTCGATTTTTATGGTCATTATAATATATTATTCCAAGTATGTATATAGATCAGTAATATTCATTGATGAATAAACATTATTCGGAAAAAAAATAATTTTCTTTTCCTCGAACGTACATATCAATTGGCGACGAGGATGGGATTGTAATGCGTATTAGAGGAGATCAATAAATTGTGAACTTTTTATAAAAGAGAATCTTCGAAAAATGGCGCACTGCTATATCGGACATTTGAAGCTTGTCGCTCACTTGTCCGGCACGGCACAGTACGGCGCTGTCTGTCGCCTGATGACAACGGGTAGTAGTATCGCCCACTTGTCCAGCTACAACTAGCATACTCAATGTGCTTTTTGTTCGATTTCAAGAAACTTCACTTGAAATGTTTCCTCGTCCATTTTCATAGGTACCATCTGACACTGTGATCTCAACTGATGGAATATCAAAACAGAAATACTGAAACTTCCCAGGCACTTTTGGACAAGATGATGCTGGCCGGCGCTGGCCGGCGACGGACTCTCTTGGCTGTGCCATGCCGGGCTAGTGGGTGGTTGTCCATTCATTTTCATTGTTCCAATCCTTGCCGTATTTTGACGGGACATGCCGTGCTGTGCTGTGCCGGACAAGTGGGCGATAAGCTTGAATCGTTTCGATCATGTGACATCTGATTGAAATATATTTTTGCCTCAGTTAACTCAATATTGCACTATCAATACTCTGGCAGAATATGTTAAAAGGGACTTACTGTTGCATTCGTTGAAAGAACGCACTTATACATTGGTGATACATTTATGTGTACTGGATTCGCCGGACCAAGAAGACGTTTGCTGAATTGAAGACGGTATTGGATAAGTATTTCAGCCCCATTACCTCTTTTCATACGGAATGAATAAAATTGTATTATGCCAGGCGAGAAGAAAATGAATCCGTTATGGATTTTGCGATTAAATTGAAGTGTTTGGCTGGAAATGTCCAGTTTTGAATCGAGTTTCAAACAGTATCGAGGGACAATTTTCTAGTAGGAGTTGGAAAAAGTCTCATTCAAGATAGACTCAAAGAAGAAAAAGGTGATCTTACGTTCAAAAAAGCCCAGAAATAGCATTATGTAAAGAGCAAAGCCAGAAGTAAAATCAGAATACAATGGGGATACCATTGCTGAGTTCCCGAAGTAATTTACAGAGTAGAAGATTGGAAACAAAACCAAGCCAGGGGAATAGCCTTACATGGACCAATAAAATGTTTGTGGTAGGCAAAACCACGAAACAAGTAAGTGCAATTTTCGTGATTATCGGAAAAAAATGTCATTTAGCTCAAATGTGTCATCAAAGTCAAAACAGAAAATTTGTCGCGAAAAACTTTTTTGTTAAAACAGATACTTCAGTGGACAATGAGGAAGATTTCATGCATAATAAGAAAATTGGTATTGATGAAAACCCTACGCAGATATCGATGAAGGTGAAAAATAAGTGGAATACGTTAGAATTTCATATCGGTTTTCCATTTTCTGCTATATCTGAGGAATTATATAAAAAAATATTGCGAGTATAAAATTACATGCTACTAACCTTCATCTACGAGATTATGTAGGGTATTCATTTTCACCAGTGGGAAAACTTTATTTGAATTTTCAATAATATGAGGAGTATTAGAAACATATGTGATTGAAAGAGGTGATCCTCCTTTACTAGTTAGAATCGGTTTAAAAAAAATTAATCTGGGAATTGTATCTGTGATGGCAAACAGACAACCCTTTGCGAAAAATATTGAAAAATTTCCAATAATGATTTAGGTTTATTAAAAAACTTCACTTTGAGTGAATGAGTCATCAAAGTTTTTCAAACATAGGTCATTACCATATGCAATGAAAGGTAAAGTGGAACGTGAGACTCATAAATTAATAGATCAGGGTATATTAAAACCAGTAGAATATTCAAAATGGGCAACCCCAATTGACCAATACTAAAAACTAATGGAACCATTATGGATATGTGAGGATTTTAGTGTGGTATTCATTGACGACATTTTAATATCGGAAGCAAATGATACTGATCATTTGAGAAACTTAGAATTAGTGTTCAAAATTATAAAAGAAAATGGTTTGAGGATACAAAAAGAAAAATGTGTATTTTTTCAAGAAAAAATTGAGTATTTGGATCATGTTATTGATAAACGTGGTCTGCACAAATCAGAGAAAAATGTTGAGGCTATCAAACGTGCTCCATCACCCAAAAATATAACAGAACTCAAATATTTTTTGGGGATGGTCACATTTTATATAAAATTCATACCTAATGCAGAACAAATTCTACAACCAGTTTATAATTTATTAAAAAAAATACGACATTCTTCTGGAAACAAGATTGTCAAAATGCAAAATAATAAAGGAAATTATTTCAGATAGAGTTTTGGCCCACTACGATCTCGAAAGAAATTTAAAACTCACCGTGGATGCAAGTTCTTATGGGCTAGCAGCAGTAATAAGTCATCCAAATGAAAAAAATGAACCAGACAGCCCTATAGCTTTCGCATCTCGAGTATTAACGGATGCAGAAAAGCGATACAGTCAGCTAGATAAGGAAGCCCTTGCTATAAAAGGGGGGGTGTCAAAATTCCACGAATATTTATATGGCCGCCATTTCATTTTAGTAACCGATAATAAGCCAATAATAAGCATTTTTGGATCAAAAAAAGGAATTCCACTCATTGCACCAAATAGACTGCAAAGAAGGGCTCATTTTTTGCTAGCATATGATTTCAAAATCCAATACGTAAAATCAGAAAATAATATAGCGGATGGGTTGTCAAGGTTGCCACTACAATGTTTCCAATCGGATTTTCAGAATGATATTTCATATCTCCACTATGTTCAAGAATTCTTACCTATAACTTATAGAGAAATTAGATTGGCTAGTGGTAGGGATCCAATATTGTCTAAAATAATCTATTATGTGAGACAGGGTTGGCCAAATTCTAAATTACCTGTAGAGTTGATACCATTTATCAGGCGTAAAAACGAACTTTCTGTAGAGCAGGGTTGCCTCATGTGGGGATATAAAGTGGTAATTCCACAGAAATTCCGAAATATGATTTTGTCAGAATTGCATAATTCCCACATGGGAATAGTGAAAATTAAATCTCTTGCCCGATCATATGTATGGTGGCCTTCAATAAATGAATCAACAACAAAAACACTGTCGCATGAGCATCGCTCAGGAATTGTTGAATGATGTCGTTAACAGTGATCCAGAATTGCTTGAAAGGGTCATAACCGGTGACAAATCATGACTGTATGGTTATGACATCGCAACCAATGTCCAATCGTCACAATGGAAGAACCCAAGAGAGGTGAATCGAAAAAAATACGCC
This sequence comes from Leptinotarsa undecemlineata, assembly GCA_015342065.1. NCBI lineage: Eukaryota > Metazoa > Arthropoda > Insecta > Coleoptera > Chrysomelidae > Leptinotarsa > Leptinotarsa undecemlineata. The sequence continues at coordinate 20,464 of WOGP01000498.1, read as the reverse complement.
AAGTTCGACAAAATGTCAAGGTTTTGAACTGTTTTATTCAATTACCGTAACCTAGTGCATCTGGATTTCTTGCCAAATGATTGTACTGTCATTAAAGAGTATATTCTTTAAGCCCCCCTATTCTTAATATTGGGAGACCCCATGCATGAAACAACGGCGCTTGAGAATATATAAACTGAATCACTGATATCCAAACAATGCATATATCAAAACTATTTCGAGGCTTGGAAATTGATCAATATATGAACAATTTTTGAGAAAAATAAAAATTCACCTCATTTTTTGGAGAAAGTAGTACAAATATCAACTTATTACGGATTTATTTTAAAAATTACCAGTTACTACCCTGAATACCTCGTTGAAAATTTGCTTAAAAAGAATTGACCAACAACATGAAGTGTAATTTTCACTAAGATTCATGTAGATTTTGATTTTTCAAAGCGATACAAAATTCTCAGGAGTAATATAACCGTCGACATGAATGTAGTGTGAGTTATTTATTAGATTCGTTAAATTAAATTTCACGAGGACCTTTATCAGTGTTTGCCATAAAATCCCGACGTCGGTATTTAATCTAGTAGAAATGCATAAAACACCCGTTATGCAGTTACGATGCAGTCTATTTCCTTGTCGTACGCTGTCATTTACATTTTTACATTGCACGAAATAGAAATTCGAAACTATGACGTGACTTTTCACTGCAGTTAATAATTCACATTTCAAGTTTCGAGCTTTTGCTCTTTATAATTGTAAACGACCGTTCATGAGATATCCTGCTACTTTTGTTTTTTATTTCTCTTGTTATTTTTTATCATGGTGGAGCAGGATACTTGTGGAAAATGGTCATGGAATGTCACCAATTTTCGTTTTTCATTAATTGTCAGGAGTGAAGGCAGAAATCTACCAAATGAGATCATGATTACTGTATGATGGTCATCGACTGGCGATTCACTATGACTTTCTGCAACTGGGCCAAACCATCACAACAGAGTCCTATTGTGAAGAAATCGACGAAATATACCAAAAAGCACTTCGATAACTTTCTCATCAGTGGAACTTTCGCCAATCAGGACGAGACAAAATTGGCCTTCGTCGACAACATCAAATCCCGAGCACCCAATTTTTATACTGACGGAATTAATCGACTTGTGTAACGTTGGCAACAGTAATAATTAATAAATTACAGTTCAAAGTACACTCATAAAAACACAAAAAACTTTTGTAACAATTATCTAGTATAAAAAACAAATTGTTTGATTTATTATTTACAGAAGATAAAGAAATTATACACCTTCGTTTCCAAACTCAGACTTCAAACCTCTATCCACACAGAGCGGGTAAGATTCTGAATTTTCGTCGTCTTGGCGATCTCTTTATTCTCGTTTTTGCCTCCTGCGATTCTGTGACAACATAATTTCCTGCCGAACTACTGGATGCATTATGCATAATTTGTCTGGGCACGACTTTCAATAAATCTTGTTTATCGCTTGCTGCTTTGAAAGCCTGGAGGTCCTCCCCTTTCTTCGAGTTTTCACTGTGATCGTTTTCTGATACAGCAATTTCCGTAGATGCCACAAAAGGTAGTGAAAATGCGTTTAAAATTATCAAAGCCGCCAGAAGCCTGGTAATTATCTGAAATGAAAAATAAGTTATTTGTACTGATGACAAGGAATTATGTAAAGTGAAGTTACCAAGTGAAATCAACTTGACGTAGAGTTACGATAAGGTTGACATTATACAGTGCATTCCAGTTGAAATGAGACAACACGAGTAAGTCCTTTAACAATTTCATGTTTTAATTTTACACTGTTTATTGTAGCGTTATTGAAGCGTTCGAATACCGAAATTACGAATAAACGACGGCGTATGGCAAAAAAAATTTTTTTTTACATCAAGACAACGCACTGTGTCATAATTCAATCAAAACAATGGCAAAACTACATAAATTGAACTTTGAATTGCTCCTACATCCACGGTATTCACCAGATTTGGCTCCCAGCGAGTACTGGCTGTTCGCAGACCTCAACTAAACGTTCATCGGTAAGAAAGTCCGCTCAAATAAAGAGATTATTTCTGGAACTTAGGTCTATTTTGATAGATAAATCGTTTTACAAAAGTGGTATTGGACAATAAGGTCCATGCTTCGTAATCCAAAAGATCAGATACCCATTGGAATCCCAAGAAGTACAATGCCAAGATTGTAACAAGACTTACATCGGCCAGAGTAACAGACGAATTAACATACGCAAAGATGACCACAAACTATCAGTGAAGAAAAAAGTCACCATGTCTTCCCTCTTTCAACACTCATTGGCGACAGGACACAACATCAATTTCGAGAACACAAAAATTCTAGCAAGCAATGAAAACTTCCGAACAATCAGCGAGGCTATCGAAATTAAAAAACGACCTAGAAGAGGGATGATGCGCAAAGATTACCAACAATATGGAGATCTATTTTATGGCTCAACCCCACCAGCAAATCTCAGTACATGACAATCCAGGTAGAACAACAAAGGCAGGAGAAGCAGCTCGGATGTTAGGGCCAAAACAGGTAGTCAAGCAAACACAACAGCAACCCAGGTAAATGAAAACATCTATCCCTATAAATTAAGGCACCACAGAGTTCGAATGAATTAGTCTAGTTGTAAAACACCGACATCACTAGAAGATGGCAAATGAGATTTTGCCGAAACGTTGTAATAATAATCCTTATGAGGATGAGATACACAGAACACGGAGCGAAACCCGAGAAAACAGCTCATCATATTTTGTCCGTGAGAATCTTCGAGTTAACACATATATACATATAACAAATCGAAACTATTTGAAATATGATTACGTCAACAAAAATATTTCAGAAACTCACCAAATAACCGTGACTAGATTTGTCGAGAGTTGAACCTAATCAGTCTCTTGTTGAAAAAAGAGGTATTACTGGCATCAGATTTACCTTCAAAATTCTGACTGAATTGACCGATACCACTGTATTTCAAATATTATAGACATCCATACATTTTCTAATTTCTCGACCACCGTTGTGTTGAAACTAAAGAAACCTGGTTTCTCTCTACCTAATTCGGATCTATAATTTTTGCCGTACTTTCAATACTACTTGCAGTATCTATTTTTTTCTTAGAATAGCTTTTATAATTTTTATACGCAAATACTGTCTTTGGATTCGTACCGTTTGTATTCCTACTCGTATGAAACTAAATAAAAAGTACCTACACAATATAATCCTGAACTTCATCATTCAGTGACTGCTGGATAATTGATAATTGTATTGAAAATATTCTGAAATAGAGTGATTTTCAGCTTAGTTGCATTAAAAGAGTTTTTTTTTTCATTTCTGCCTTTTGTAAATTCGAGTAATTATTTGCTTCAAGATCGGATTTGTTCAATGGGTTTATATAAGTATCTGCAAGGTCCCATGATCGTGTTACCAAGAGACTCATCCGAACAGAGATGTAAAGGTGCGTATTCACCAAAAAAGCGAGCACGAGCGAACATGAGCGAACACGAGCAAACATACACGAATAGATGATCATGCTTGCTCGTGCTGGCTTTTTTGGTGAATTTGCACCTTTAGATTTTATTGTTATGAACTCCATTCTGGGAATATATAGTGCGAAAAATTCAGTTTCATTTTAGTTGTTGAGTGGGACTTTAACTGGGTTGCTAATGATCAAAGTAGAATGTTAAGGTGCGTATTCACCAAAAAAGCGAGCATGACCGAGTATTCGTGTATGTTTGCTCGTGTGCGCTCATATTCATTCGTGCTCGCTTTTTTGGTGAATACACACCTTTAGACGTTGATATGTATTAGAATTGTTGAATAAATTTATGGAAACTGATAATGTAAGAAAATTTCAACACGATCGTTCAGGAATAGTCAGTTTTACGCAGTTCTAAGCTACGTTGCCTTGATGGACACTTTTGGCTAAGTTGTTCGAATCATCAGCAGTGAATCGTACAAACGTTTCAAGAACCCTACATCGACACAAATTCAATTCTTACAAGAGTAGAATGATTCCTGAATTAAACTAAGATGATTTTGAGAAAATAGTTGAATTATGACATCCTTTCAGATCGCATCAATTGTAATTCAGCTTTGTTGTATACCATATGTTTCTCGGATTAATGTAACTTTCATCTGAATAAACCGTCAAAATTTCCGATGCTGAAATAACTCAAATTCCATTATGGAACGCCAAACTGACACCAAGTATCTTTGAAAACTAAATGTTTGATCAGAAAAATTAAAGTTTATTTTTCAAGTTGCCATATTAAAGGATCATTCGTTTTCAAAAATAAGCATCAACAGCGCTAGTTGAATCGTCTGTTGTGAAATGGTGTAGAAGTAGAGGCTCTTTCTCACTGCTAATACCATTGGGATAGATTAAAAGGAGGGGTTCTTCAGAATTACCACCTAAGTTGTCCGATTTGACTCTAGTGGATGTTTTTCATGAGGATATTTGGAATAGAAAGTTTACAAAATGCAACCAACCACTCTAGACAATTTGGGAAAGAAATAACTTGGGATTGCAGGCTACTCACACCTGATATTTTTCATAACATAATCGAGGAAAGAAAAGCTTGTTTGAATTTTACTAGTTCGGAGTTTCATTACGTAATGTGGCATAATATGATTCAAAATCTCTCAAGAAACAAATATAATTAAAAATTATAATGAATAGTTAAAATAACAATTATATTGAGCAATAAATACAACAAAATGAAAAACAAAAAATGAAAATTTAACAAATAAAGACAGAAATAAAGTGCTAAAATGTAAAAACATCAGCTATAATTTTCAGTACATATTTTTAAATAACAATCAGAATACGTTTCAATATTCAAACAACAATCCTATTATGATTTTTTATTTCTTCATCATTATGTAAAAAAGGGTAGGTTTTTCACAGATACAAAATGAGAGAAGAATTATTGATCTACTGATGTTCAACGCAATGGTTCGTTCAGATGCTGAAAGAGGGCATGTCTGTGTTCAATATTTCTTTACCCTGATTATACCTGTTCGGATGTTTTTCAGTACAATCCTGCTTAAAACGTTTCCGTTATATTTTTTCTACATGAAAACTATCAAAAATTCACGTGATATGAAGTTTTCGAAGTTCTCTGTATGTGTATATTAAGATATGTGTGAATATTTTCGGAACAAAGATTATTAACTGAATCAACAAAGACAAAATAATAATTATTAGATTGCGAAAGTCTATCTATAATGGATATGCCGGACTCCCAAAACAAACCCTAAATGAAATGCTGAGATTCTGGAAAGTATATAGTGAATTCTCATATCTTTTTTACATGAAAAGTAAATGTTCTCAAATACCTTGATAGGTTCAAATCAGTGTTACTCATATTCAAAACGATTTTTGAAGCGTAAAATAATTTTGTGAAACCTTTCATAGTGGAAATCATACAATAAACTGCATTAATGAGTTTTGTATGAATAAATGAGTTTTGTATGAATAAATGTAATTTTCGTAGTAAATTATTGATAGTCGATATTCTTCATTCACCGTTCTGAGATCTACCCAAAAATTATTGGATATAGCCAGCCTATATCACGACAAACTTCATAAAAACTTATTTCTGGAAACATTACAGTAATCACGTCAAAGTACCTTCAATTTACGCGACCTACTTGAGAAGAAACTCAATTACAACTTCTAATCTTAGCTTTCCATATCGAATAAAAATTACTCACGCTCCCTGCCAGAAATGTACTTCCACTCAGCATATTTGAATTGGTAGGGCAACTTCAACTAAATCCAAGGTGGAAGATATTCCAATATATATTTACGGTCACACCAAAATATTTGCTTTTCATTTAGAACACAATTATGAATATCTGAGGACATCAATGACGTTTTCATCAAAATTGGTCTAGGAAATGAACAATGTGAAATTAACGCTTTTAGAGGTTAACAATGGTAAACAAGCGTATATTGTTTTTGAAAATAACATTGTTCTTCATACAAGGTGACTTGGTCAGACATTTTTAAAAATATGTATTATCAAGAGGTGAATGTTTTCAGCTTCTGTAAAAATCTATGCATTCATCTTAATCAGAACATTCTGTATCAAAATATATCCAATGCTCGATAGTTTCAGATATTTGTCTTCTTGTTTGCACTATTTCTTGTTTCTTGCCATCCAGCTGTTCAATGTTTGTTCGACAAAACTAAAGCGATTCCAATGACAGGTGCTGGTTCGATGAGCTGCTTGCAGCACCCTTCTTTGCAAGGGAGTCAGCAGCTCCATTGCCTTCCAGGCCAGTATGGCCGCCAGGAATCCAGACCAGAGACAATCGATTAAGGTAGGAGCCAAGAGCTTCCCGCTTGAATACACCTGTACCAGAACCTAAAGGTGTTTTTGATCCATCTGTGAACCAACAACTATCTCTCACTGATTCCTTCTCCCGAAGGATCCAGTCCTCTCCACTCGGAATAGTACTGTATAAGGCAATTCGTAGTTGACACTTGGAGGGATAATATCCAGAGGTCAATGCTGTGACTTCGAGTGCCAATCAGCAGTCTATTGTATTCTGCATTAGAGTGATTTGTGCAATTGTTTAAATTTTCAGAGATTTTGAAAAAATGGAGTGTACTTACGTATTTTGATGCATAGATTACCAATCCGAAATAAAAGAGCGACCCTTCATAGTTCAGAAAAGGGCAACTTTTCAGCCTTCTTTTTCACAAAATAAACTATTTATAAACACAAGCATTCATTCACTAGGTCACCTTTACTCCTTATTTCTCCTTCTTTGACACTTTTCACTTCAATAATCAACCTTTATCCAATAAAAATGTTAAAAAATGTACGGAGCTGTTTTTTGGTTACATATCTCTATATTTCACGTTTTTGAGGTTAATGGCATTGTTGGTGTGACTGATGTTGTTAATATTCCTAAAGTATTTCAAATGTGTTTTACCTCCATTCTGTAGAAAGTGAATTGGTTTTTGGTGATTTATTAATATAAGATGGATTAAAGAAGTATACTAATAGCAGCTTATATTCCGCAAAATAATCCTAGTGAGTATGAGATACGTAAATTTTGAAATTATAATTTTTTAATCAATTTTATAGGTAATGCATTAGATGCAAGATGTGGATAGACATCAAAGTGAATGGTAAACTATATTATTGAGGTTTTATCGACAAAAACATTCAAATAAATGTCGAAAGAGTTGAAATTTGCTCGTTTTTCTTTCTAAACGGAAACCGAGAACCGATGCTTTTATATAATTTTTTAGTCAGGATCACGTCAAACTAAAAATTAAAATCTACGAATTCAATTAAAATAGTAGGCGGGGCAAATACTAACCGCTTTTTTCTGAAATGTCACTAGTAACTAACCTAGAAATTGAAGAATGTTACCAGAAGAAGCATTCGTTTTTAAATTAAGTGTTTTGTAAGAAAAATGTTGATTAATGAAGTGAAAAGTGTCAAAGAAGGAGGAATAAGGTATAAAGGTGACCAAGTGAATAAATGCTTGTGTTTTCGAATAGTTTATTTTGTGAAAAAGGAGGCTGAAAGTTACCCTTTTCTGAACTTTGAAGGGCCGCAACTTTGTAAATCAAGGAGAGCGCCGCTATTTTCTTTCGAATTCGTAATCTACGCATCAAAATACGTAAGTTCACTCAAAAATCGTTTCAAATTCGCCGGGTACCCTCAAAACGAAAATTTACCCTGTTTTCTGCAAAGCCTTCGACCACCGGGCAATTGCTCCCTACGCAGAAGAGATTCACAAACACGTGGATAATTTCAATAAAAAAAAAGAAGCTGTGAATCTCAACCAAATATAAAATCTCATTCTGAGAAATTCAAGAAAAACCAACAACATGACGTCAGGTCAACGAACGGCATTGGCAGTTCACCTAATCCAGAGACAGGTATTAACACACCAAACTATCTTAATCGACATAAATACACTTTACGAAGTCATTGGAGATAAACTCATGATATATCAGAAGCGCCAGCGAAACGTCAGGAAGAAATTCCAAAAAGCAACTGTTTTCAAACCCGAATAAAGATAGTGACCCCCAAAGTTTTGATGTTTGATGTAGTCTCAAGTTTGCAAGGAATGATTGAAAAATTGGAAACAATATTTATTACTAATACATTAGATACTCAGATATTTCACGAATAAAGTTTCAGTCATGACACTGGATTTGATTTGTGAGAATGGTTTTGCTAGTTTCGAATCAACGCCTTTGTTTGTAACGTCTACATATCTCTGAATGATTTTTGTCTCCAGTAGCACCATTACTTAAATCCTTAACCAACACCCTTAAATCTGACAACATTGGCAGTTAAGTAATCATAAATTGACATAAGTCTTGACTATTAACTATCAACAGAGTATAATCAAACATGGTCCATATGAATAGAAATTTTCTCGTTTTTATGTGAAAATGAAAACATGTTGTTTGACACTCCGTATATAATTCAACAAACACAACTTAGATATTATTCGAATATTTTACTTTTCGTAAGTAATTCTATCAATTTCTCTTTGTTGTCGATTGTTTACATTCACTTATCTAAGGTTTGTCTTCATACCCACCTGAAAAAAGACAATTTTCATACCAGCAGTCTTTTTCAGTCCACTATTTCATCGAAAACTAAACTGAAAAGAATATAATTTTTTTCTTATCTCATAGTTTACTTTTCTTTGTAAAATATACTTTGAACTCTCACTGTAACTCATTGGGGTGAATTAAAAAGTTTGCAATCTCCACAACTTTAGGATTTTTTCCTTTCATCCCTGTGAGTATTCGACCTGTCAATTATATCAAATACTGAATCCACTTATTTTCATAATAAACACCCCATATTCGCAGTGTATTTGCTTTTGTATTCAAAGTTTAACAATTCCATACACTTCAACAAACGACTTCTGTAATATTCCGAACAGTAAATGAACGTTGAAATTTCAATTATTAATGAATTGAAATGGATTCGTGAATTTATTACTCAAAGTTATAATTGGGAAACATTGTTTCGCCATTGTGTATTTTCATTTCCGTTTTTCTGGTTTCTCTTTATACTTCGTTCGTTGAATAATTAATGTAGTCCAACATCTAAATTAATCCCCAACAAAAGTTGAACATATTTCCTATTCTTTATGTAGTTGACGAAAGAAAAAAACTTGAAACTTCGTTTTGGACAGTGTAGGTTCGAGCTCAGCCATGCCTTCAACAGAACATCTTGTGAAAGATGCATGAAAGTTAGGATCAAAATGTCTTCAATATGCATCTGAAATTCTTTTTTAAAGACAAAACACAAGCACCACAGAAAAACCTTTAAGGCGCTCTAAGAGTGGTGCCTGTGAAGTTCGAGGTGTACTGAGTTGAACCTCAAAACGATCAGCAGTAACAGTCCGTCGCGTATTTATGATATGTACCGCCCTTGGTGGAATCAAATATGCCAACTCACTTGGACACCTTCTGTGAAACTATCTATAATCAACGATGTTTTGGTTTATCAAGTTTGCAAGAGATGTTTGTCTCTCCAATCAGGCGGCTTGCTCTTTTCAAGATGAAATCCAGTAGCTTCAGGGATTGCTTAGAGCGGGGCTCTTTAAAGTCCAGATCATCCAATTGCTGATGTGTGTACAGTTTTCTGGTTCGGAATAGTGTTCTAAGCTAATATGAGAAGCAGCCTTTGCAATTCCAAAGTCATGATTATTATACCAAGACATATTGGGGTCCATTTTAATCCACAACAAACTTATCGAAGCAGAAAGTGGATTTGTCTTTATGGAGGAAACCGTACCACTGAATTGAACCTGGTCACTTACATCCCACCTACAGATCCTTATAAAGATATGCAACTTCCTGCTGCCTGTGAAGATGTGCATCCGCAGCCGATGTCCTGGAATCCAAATGGAATGTTGAAAAAAGTGTAGTGTCGTCAGCAAACCAATATATTGGACTTTTGTTTTTTTTTCAATCGGTCGTTGATATACAATAAAAAGAGGGTTGGAAACAATATGGATCCCTGGGAAACACCAGCGTTATGGTAAAAGTATTCGAGAGATCCATCGACGGCCACTTTCAGGAAACGTTCTTGCAGAAAGCTGAAGAGCCTTACACAAAAATGATCTGACAAGCCATAGCATCGAAGTTTGGCCAGCAAACCACCACGCCACATACGGTAGAAGGTCACTTTTTTCCGAAGAAAACATTTATTTTTCGAATTGAATAGGGTATATTTTGAGGGAACTTGATCTTCATCAGAAAAATGTAAGAATATTTCTAAAGAAAGAAAAAAAGCAATTTCAAAATTAACTGTTTACCAAGATGTGTAGATCTTGCAGAAGTAACTTTTAGACACAAACTGGATAAAAATCTCCCCTCCATTACTTCAATAAAAATTGGTATGATCTAACCTCTTCCAGAGTGATACTAGATCCTGGGCTGACCTGGAGCCAACCTCTAGAAAGACTTTGAAGGAAGGCGGAGGTAGCACAGACGCACCTACAGACACCTAACCAGACATGACTTCCTGGCTCTATTGCATGATGGTATATGCATTCAAGGACTGGTGGCTGAAGATGAAATAAAGAGCCGCTGTTAACAATCTGAGAATAAAACAAAGACTTACATGTTTGGGAATAACGGACACAGTATTAACCACTCCTGAATCTCCTTCTTGTACATCTAGTGATGATCGACAAACAAGGGTGGGCAAAGTCTTACTGGAAAGCTCACATAAGAATGGGCAAAAAAGAAAGTTTGGAATAAGTGGAGGAACGAACGTCACACATATTCTTTGGACCACATATCACCAAATTACATGTTCGACATGAACTTCGCCAGTTGGAAGTGTTGAACAGCGAAGAATCAAGAATGAACAGTCATCCTGAAACATGATTGGCAGAGAGACCTGGTACACAGACGGGTTGAAAACCAAACACGGGACGGGTGCTGGAATATAATGTGCGTGGAGAAATATTCACTTCAGTTACAATATTTTTAGATTTAGGTTGCATTAGGGGCACTGTTGAACCCAAAATTGACATCGAGACTGATATGAACATGTTTTGAAGAACTGAGATAACTAGCGTACAAAAATAAATTGACTAAATACTGGGACACGAATCAGGTTCCGAAGTATTTGGTACAGAACCAGATTGGAAAGTGGTTCTATGAGAAACAAAGAGAGTACTGGGAACACATACTCAAGAAAACCTGTATAAAAGGAACTCACTGTAAGAGTATACAAAGTATACAAAGATCACCCAAGACCTTGCCCAGTGTAGCACTGAGGTTCCTGATGGATAGGTAGGTCATAATACTAGAATTTTGCGATGAATTTGAACCTTCAAGTGACCTTCACATTATAAACATGTCTTTGATTAGTTTTGTGCAAACATGTTTAGCTAAATTATTGTGTAAAATTATTGTTGTGAATCATGCCCTGAAGAAAATAACGCCGGCCGTCACTGGTAGCCATAAACCAATTGTGACGTAGCTAAGAGCGCACGAATGTACGATGTTCGCTGCCACAAGAATAATGCTAAAGATTTCGGATGGAATTCCGGCGAAATTTTCTACCGCATTCGATTACGGTATACAAACGCTAGCCACCAGCATATCGACACAGTTAAGTGGAAATTACAATGCGGTACGCGAAGTGACCTAGTGAGGCAATAGACGTTCGAATAATATTTGAAGTATTTATTGTATTCAAAGTGAAATAAAGTCAAATGTGATTATTGTTCAGTGTAGTCAAGTATTGGTCAACCCACAGTAATAACGTAACATTATGATTGATCGTGGACTCCTCACACTAGACAAAAGTGTCGCTCAATACTTTTGAAACAATGTGGATCAAACTAATCGATGAAATAGCCGCCTACATCGTCGTTTAACCCACTACTGACTTGAAGGTTCTAAATGATTGTGGGATTGTGTGTGACATTGATGGAGACTTTTAATCAACAGAAGAAAGGAATTGGTCGAAGAATCGATCGACTCCTGGTCATCGTAGTCTACTTCATGAACTAAACCTCAATCCTACATTTCAAACAACATTTTTGAGAATGAATTAAGAGCTGCTTGAGAAGTTATTGGACGTGGTTAGTGCTCGAATTGAAAGATGAAGACAGAGATGCGATTTCACCAGCTGGTCACCAGCTGGTCATTGGTCACAATAGTTTATTTCAGTTTGGCATATTATAGAAAATTGTTTCAAAGTTACTTTCTAATCAACCTTTATCGACATCTTGCTGTCAAATTGTTCTGAGATATGGATGGCAAAGATTCCAAATTAGTACCAGATGCAGCCTCCAGATTTCTTCCTGGTATTTCTGGTAAACCAGAAAAATTAAAATTGAAAATAATTATAATAGGTGAAATTATGATGAAATAATATTGGTAATTTGAATTTTCTATTTATTTTTTTCATTCATTAATAATTTTTGCTATGTAAATGAAGTTTGACAATAATGAAAACAATAATTGAAACGTATATAATAGGATTCAGGTTCGACGATGACGAGACTGTATTAAGTCTCGCCATTGTCGTTTCGTAATTATTGTTTGTTCAGCAACATAAAAGGCCAATTCAATTACATTCATCAAAGTCTATAATAAAACTCCCTCGAAAATCTGAATCAAAGAGAGTATTCGTATCGTTCGTCCCATCATTTCATAAATCACGTAATCACATCGACACCCTTGAAATGGGGCAACTCGCACTGCAAAGAAAATTACAGTAATCATTTGCCCATCTAATTGAATTGCTGATGAAGCAACTAGTGCAAAAATGGCGCGAGAATATGATGACGCATAATGGGATTTTACGGGGGAAGTGAAAAAAGTGAAAACAAATAGATCCATCTTGAACAAGCACGTAAAGTATTTCATCCAAAAAAAATATAAAGCTACAAACAAATTACGAACTGATAATATTCTTGAATTTGTGTTGAAGTTCTCTATCAGTGACTCATACTTCAAATAAATATGCTAAAAGAGAATGGTAACGTATGGCCAGGGGATATATTATGCTCTCTAACAAGGCATTTGATACTAAATATTTGCTCCTATTACTTGAGGTATCCTTTGTAAACAGGAAAAGACTCATTTTTCCATAATAGCCAATCGTGATAGAGTTCAAACGTAGAAATTAACTCACGTGGTTAGCAAAACGTATATCGGCAGACAGTATTTTTGTTCTGTTGTTTGTTCTCATGGGTGGCACTTCTGAAAAAATGAAGGGTATTTCATAAAACAAAGTGTGAGTGACATGTCATAAAAATTTTCCATTCGTTTGAAAGAACTATCAACGCCATTATGTGGGGAATATAACATCGTTCAAATGTCCCCCACGGCTTCTCTGGGTGGAGAGCATCCGAAACGCCCAATTTTCCATGACTCTGGTACATAGATGAAGCTGAATTTGACCGATGGCATGGGTTATGTGGGTTTTATGAATGCTGTGGTTTGTTGCTCAATCGTATAAACCTAAGAAAAAGTTTAACGAAGACAAATCGCACGATCGCGTTGGCCAGTTCAATTCACCTCAACGTGAGATGACCAAGCCAAATGGCCTGTACGGAATTTCCAATATGGCATGCGCTGTGTGGCACGTATGCCCTCCTTATTGGCAATGCAATATAGTTATGTAGGTAACCGGTGAAAAAATCGCCAAAAATGTTGGATATTATCATTCTGTGATCATTCAAGAAGTATCAAATTTAGTTGCATGGTTTGGCAACAAAACAATGCTATTTTCCGGGTGGTCTGTAGACCACGGGGGTTTTTTGAAATTATGATCAAAAATTTTTCTACACAATTCATGTTATTACGTTTTCGTTTCTCTGAATATTTTATTCAAATAATGAGAACCCATATCAAAACTTAGGTACCAAAACAGTTAACGCAAAAGATTTTGATAACGACAGGTTTGCAAAACCGCGACACGTTTTTCGCTATACAATAGCTTTCTCAAGCAGGAATATTGTATTTTATTGCCAAACACCTGCCGCTGTTTCGTAAACATATCATGGTGAAAATTTCACAATAAATTGTTTAGGTAAGTTTTTTGAACAAGGTAATCTGCATCAAGAGCCACACAATTATTCTAGCGCCGCTCTAACATTTCAAATAGCATTTTTCTAGAACGATGTATCTTTTGCCTCAAAATATGTCTCAGTTTCAGCAATAACCTCTTTTTTCTGGTCTAACCCCTCTGGACCTATACGTTGAGGAGGTTGCGTTAATGGGCATGTTACGATTGCGCACAGCTGGTGTGAACCTCGTAGTTGAAATGGGTCAACTGAGGCGTTCACTGCACAACCTCTGCTGCAGGCAACCAGTGATGCAATTGAACCCAGGTTTGTGTTTAATAAACCCTATAAAATACAAATAATACAGAACACAGAGTCAGATGCTACAAATGCAATACGCATATATACAGATGGATCAAAAACTAAAGAAGGCTCAGGATGTGCAGTGTACTCCAGATCACTAAGCCTAAGGGTTGAGTGGGGAATGGAAAAAATACCAGCGTGGTCCAAACAGAACTGGCTGGTATCTCAATCGCCACAAAAGAAATAATCAAGAAAGGAATTTCGGGCAAAAACATAACAATCTGCACTGATAGCAAACAAGCCCTTTTAGCCTTGAACAAACAACGTGTTACCTCAAAGCTAGTACTAGAGTGCCACCAAGATTTAGCCAAAGCCTTGGTAGATAATAACATCATCCTGTGGTGGGATAAAGTGCACGACAAGAGTAAAGGTAATCGCATTGCCGCCTCTTTAGTCAAGGAAGCGGCTGGATTGAGAATTTTAGGACCTAGTGGCACCTACGGCCTGGTGACTTCGACAATTGCGGAACCAGCCAAATATTACACCTATGCTCAATCCATAAAGAGATGGAATGGAATCAAAGGATGCAATCTTGCCAGGATCATCTTGGGCGACCCTGGGAAGCTGGCACCGAAGAAACATCTGACAATATGAGTGTCCGGAGTTATCGTCAATAAGAGAGTGTGTGTTCGGCGAGTTTTGACCTACACCTGCCGATATAAAGGAGATATCTCCCAGTGACCTGCCTACCGTCCTGAAAAGGACAGGATGGACGATGACCTAGGAGGACAACTCCTCGAGAAGATGTACAATGGGTTATATGTGGCCTAAGTGTTGTGTGCCTACACTCACCCTCCATACTCTACAGATACGGATATAGAACCTCTTCTTTCGAGCGAAATTTCTTAGTGGTGGGAATTTTTTGAGTTCCGCGAACAGCCAGTAATCCAGTAATCGCTGGGAATCAAATCTATCTCGCGAATACAATGGATATGGGAGCTATTCAAAGTTCAATTCATGTAGTTTGGCCATTGTTTTGATTGACTCGTGACATGGTGCCTTGTCTTGATAAAACTTTTTTGGGCATCTGCGGTCGTTTCTTTTCAATTTTGGCCTTCAAACGCTCCAATAACGATATGTAATTTTCACTGCCGATGGAATTTCCCTTCTCAAGATAGTCGATGAATATCACACCACGCACATTCCAAAATACTGAGGCCATAACCTTTCCAGCCAATTGTTGTGCTTTCAAGCGCTTTGGACGGGGTTCACCAGTTGCTCTCCAATTAGATGAAGAACGTTTTGATTTCGGTATGGAATGATGGATCCATTTTTCATCCATTGTTACATATTGACCCAAAAATTCTGGTTTGTTTTGTTGATACATGACCAAACACTGCTCAGAATCTTCAAGTCGTTCTGTTTTTGGTGAACTGAGCTGGTGAACATAGCTTTCTCATAGTCAAATGATCATGCAATATAAAACCAACACATTCTTCTGATATCTATACAATGTCAGCTAACTCACACAACTTCACTTTTCCATCGTTCACGTCGATTTTATGGATTTTTTGTGTTCTGGTGTTACTGTCACATTTGGACGTCTATTGCGTTCTGGATCATCAGTGCCTCTATGACCACGTTTGAAGTCAGCAAACCAATGTTTGATTGATGTTTCTGGTGGACTGGAATCCTTATAACACTTTTCATACCATTGATCCGCTTGAAAGGTATTTTTCCCATCAAGAAGCAATGTAAAATTAAAACACAAAATTGTTTTTGATCCATTGTTCTGAATATAACAAAAGTTATGTCACTGTTGACACAATAACTTACAAACAACTTTTTTGATGGTAATTACTAATTGAAAAAGTTGTGAATGCAATAAGACTGGCATCATCTATGTGTTAGGCCCAAGCCTTATCAGCCCATGTGGTATATTGGTTATTTGAATTATTTGATTCATGATTTTGTAAATAGTGGCAACTATTAAATTCAACGTCTGTCAGATATTTCGATTATATAGTTCAAAAACACTTCCCCTCGTACATTAATTTCGGTTCGTTTACCGATTTCGATGCCAAAAATGATAATGCATCCAGGAGGGGAAAAGTATGATCAAGCATGCCACGTGTTCAGGAACAATTGATGTGCGAGACAATCGCACACGCTTGCACGATCTGCTTGATAGATTTGCTGTTTCCCACAAGTCTAGAGGGTGTACGCTTGGATTTTGCACATGTGTCATTCCGGGGTGCAATAAATGGCCGCAGGGGTGACTACCGCCATGAGTGTTCATGGGGATTGGAAATTATTATAATCGGAATGGGATAAATGTAATTATCGACTTTTATTCCGGAGTTATGAATATTTATCGGCGTTGTTAATGAACAAGTCCGGAAGGAAAATTTAGGAACTCTCGTATTGGAATTGCTCCTCACGGGGAAATGAATCCTATTATTGCCCAGCCTTTCATGAAAGTAGTTACTTGGCTTATAGATCCTGCTGTGGTTGTAAAATGTACGAAGTAATTGCCAATTGAAACCTTTTTTGGGGTAATAATATAATAATACACTACATATATTCAGAATATAGGTGAATTTTCATTTTTATAAAAAAAATATTCATTCATTCATCAATTTCTATTTTGTACCGTTCTAAAAAGTCCCCCTCAGATATGATATACTTGTGTCAGAGTTTTTTCCAATTCTCGAATTAGTTCTGATATGCACTTTCAGGTATGGGGCCGTCCATCAATCACGTGAGGCTTGAAAAGAGGGGAGCTGGTTTAGAAAAATCCGCTGAATATCACAAGGGAAAGGAGGAATATAGTAAGATATCACGTGTGATTATTTTTTCGTTAAATGCTTGATTTCTAAACCAAAAAGCGGCGTGTAATGTAAATTTGACAACGAACGAAATCGCCGTACATCACGACCACTGCCCGGCTCGGCTTACCAGTTATATCCTCTTATTTCGGCGCCGAATACATGCATACACCGTTATCTTGAACGTGTTTTATTAAAACGATGTCTAAAATAGGTGATCTGTATAAAAAACCTATTTGCAGAGTATGACAAAGGAAAAATTTTAAGATTATTTGTTGGTACTAAAAAGTACACATGATTTTGGGTGTGGGAGGGGGGTTAGTCTTAAACCTCACCACGTATCACCAAGGGGGGGCAGAGTACAATCACCGTATACCACTGTCAACTTTTCAAGTGTTTTTGCGCATTCCATTCTATTTTTTACGCGAAATTTTATGCAAATTATTCGATTCATTTCTTTCGATAGCAGAAAATGGTCTTACATGCAAAAGGTGTGATTTGTCAAAGCTGTATACATGTGACTGATTAATCAGAAATGGAGTCGTCTAGTATATACAAGAAGATCCTGTAGAATCAAAGTAGAAAACCTTAGTACAACTCTAGTATGAGTACCTAGAGGTGAACAGGAACATTAAATACCGTTTTGGGTTTAACATATTCATATTTTGTTTTAAAAATTATAAAACAATTTCCAGTGTGCTCAATGACGAAGTAAGATGAGGAAAAGGAAGTGAAAATTTAACATAGACATAAGGTCATCATTAATTATAGAACATATTTAGTTTAACAAATGACATATGTAGTAACAACAATATGTAAAAATTCGCAAAGGTGGGCAGAGAATTCAATTGGGATTTTGAGAAATGTTGATTTTCAATTGGTTAGTTAATATAGTCGTCTATGTAAAAGATCTATTCAATTGTACTTGTGTATTCAAACAAAGTGATTGTTATGTAATTCTTCATTAATTTGTGAATCTTCTAGAAAATCTAACCTATTATTTTTGTTAATTGACTTCTTTTAGAATGTGTGAATTACGATTGGATCTGAAATTATGTTGATTCAAAATTTTATGTTGGTTAAAAACTGATTTTTCTTCTTTATTCGTGTGCTCGTTTATTGGAACTTTCAAAGGTCTACAGCCAAAGGTTGAAGTCCTTCAATGTATGAAGCTTCACAACAACTGCAATTGAGTTTGTAAATTTCACTTCTTGATAACTTATTGATTTTATCTTTGGAGTTGACTAAATGTTCATTTGAGTAATTTGAACTTTTGAAAGAAATTTTAGCATTTTTCATTTTATTGCTAATCAGACTGGAGACTTTCTGGAAGATATTTTCATTCAGGGTTAGGATGTACTCAAATCTTGTACTAAGGTTTTGTACTTCGAATCTACAGGATATTCTTATATATACTTGACGAGTAAGTAATGAAAGAAAGATTTGTTTGAAGGTGATTGACAATATTTCATGATGAATTTCACTAGTTCAGACTTCCATTGTCTAATATATAAAATGATTTGAAATCCCTGAGACACCTAAAAGAAAAATGGCCAACTCCCGCCAAACGGTCATCTCCCACTAAACCAGTGAAGCGGAAAATGAAAAGCGGGGATAAGTGAAAGTACTCGAACGACCCATAAATAGTCATCTCTCGGAGGAATCAGTCCAGTCATCACCCGAAGACGACTGTGGATACTAAAAATCGAAACATCGTGAACTTACTTGGCTTGGAATCTCTTAACTTTGTATTTTCATTTTTTCATTTCTTTCTTTTTATTTAATTTTTGTTCAATTATTCTATTTTTACTGGTATTTTGTTTCACTATTATTTCATTTCAGGTTTTTGCTTGATATAATTTTTATTTTCAGCTACTCATTTTTTAATTTTTTTAATTCTTCTTTTTTAGGTGTCTCAGGGATTTCAAATCATTCTATGTATCAGACAATGGAAGTCCGAACTAGTGTAATTCAAGAAAGAATATGAAGTTCAACTTCAAACACATTTCACGGTTATTACTCACTTGCAGGTATCGCACTGATGATGGCGTGAAAGCCGAAAACGCTTTGCAATTTACAACTAAATTATTTACACGAAATACGACTCCATTCCAGATTTAACATGCAAAACACTTTCAACTTTTATTCCTCTCACTAACAAACTCAACATGATTTAATGAAAAATCAGAAATACAAATACAATGAGGGGAATTATCAACTTCCTTCTTAGGACGTTAAAAATTTCAGTTACGTGATCTCAACTAGAAATTGATCTGATGAATGTCCAGTAAATGAAATCTCAACTACGGCACTGTATTGTTGTATTCTAACAATAATTATTTCAGAAGAAAAAAATGTGGCAGATAAGGTAGTTTTTTCTACCTTCAGTAGAGTGTATCAAAAGTATGTTCCTCCAAAAATGAAATGTTTTTTACTGTTCACGTCTTTACGTCAATTTGAATATTTTCGATTGCATTCGTTGTTATAGAGTTATGTGAGAAATGGGTTCATCCGCAAATCGACTGAAGGTCATCTGGGTTTTCATGAAAACGGGATGGATTTTTCGGATCTTTCAATGTTGAGTATTTTCTCTTAACTCATTTGACAGGTTGTTAAATGATGGAAATACTAATTTGGTTTCATAACTGTTGGAAAATTCTCTGAGTCATTTTCGGGTGTTCGACAAAAAGTTACGTACCCTCTGAAAGTTTTTAGACGTTGAATTTATTGAGAAAACTCCTCATTTTTTACCTATTACTAATTTTGAAAACTTGCAATTTCTGAACTATTTACAGAAAAGTTTTTCACGTTTTCGAAAAAATCCCACTTGTTATTTTTCCTGATTTGGGAATATTTTGTTTATTTTTTTTTTAACTCAACAAAAGGTTATTACACATTGTCAAGGAAAATTACTTTTCACTTCTCAGAATATTATCAATTTTCTATTTTCTCAACTCATCCATTCACTTCATTGTTTTTTTTTATTTAGACTAACACTTTCTTATTTACAAAACCAAGCTCTGGGGACTGATGTGAAGACTTCTTTAAAAAATTTATTATTTCAACAGTGGCAGGAACCTATAACTATTATCTGCATGTTTTAGAACAATGATCTGATAACACAACACAACAAAGTTTTTGTTTCGGGGTTGAAATTAGATGATTTTAATGTATTTCCGCGTGTTAAAACTGAAAGTGACCATGAAAATTATATATTAGCTCTTGTTTTCAAGATATAGTATCATTATATTATATATATATATATATGTATATTAAGTTT
>WOGP01000497.1:0-23784 GCA_015342065.1 Leptinotarsa undecemlineata | reverse complement strand
GTCTTCTGCCCCTTGAGCCTGCGGGTGACTCGCCAAAGCTCGTCATCCCCAGGTTCAAAGGATTCTAAAAGCTCTTTCCACCTTTCGTTTCGATGATCAATGATATCCTGCTTGACTTGGTTGGCCATCCTGTTTGCCGCAGTTTTGTCCCCTGGGAAAGGGTTGGTTGATAGAGCCTTCTCAAGCGATTTCCCTCTCGTATCGAGGCTTTGATACGAGGGAAAACACATTATAGCTCTTCAGCGGACACTCTTCTCTGGAGGTGGCCGCTCGAAACGTATCATTCATAGAAAGCTCGAAACGTTCAACTGCCGCATCTAGTTCGTCGGGAGAGTGAAGTACCTCAGAAGGGGCATGCACCTCTCCGAGCTGTGATGTGAAGATATCTCAATTCGTCTTAGATCTCATGCGATAATCAGGGGAAGGAAGATTATCGTCCAATACCAGGATTACTGAATTATGATCGGAATCCAGTTCCGACAGAACGTAAATTTCGCTAGTCAGAGAGACGTTCCTGAGAAGCGCGATATCTGGTGCATCAGGCCTAGATTGCCCGCAGCACAAGATATTCATGTCTGTCAACATGCGCATGGAGCGCTTGGTCGTTTCGATTTGTGGCTCTGCTTCATGGTCTGTGCTTGACCAGCAGCAATTGTCGGAATGTTGCTTCCCATCAGCATTTCATCCAAAGATTCTGGGAGTAAATGATTGTTCGGAGGGTTGTAAACTGATATTATTCTGTGAAGACTCCTGCTGCTGAACAACAAAGTTTTCGTCAAAAATTAAATTTATCGGTGTTGTGATATAACTGTTGGAAATATTTTCCTCCGCACTCATTATCACTTCTCTTGTTTTGGTGATGATAAAATACCATTTCTTATCCCACTGTAATATTCAAGGTTTTCATTCAGTTCAAGTAAAATTCAACTTCAACATCGCATGAATTGCATTTTTTAAATATTATTTTCCTTTCCAATTGCAGCGTTCTTCGGGTGAACAGAAAACAACTGTTCCCAAGTTGTTCTGCGTAGACTGCTGTTTAGAGTTCCCGAATAAATCAGTTTTAGCAGACCACATGAGGAGTCATATAGCAACGGTACCATTTTTTTGTCATTTGTGCCCCAACGTAGTCTTCTCAACTTCTGCTAATTATTTGGAACATAGGAAAGTGCATACTGAAAAAATCCAATGCCGATTCTGCCGAAAAACTTTTCCTACCTGGGAACTAGTAGAAAAACATGAACGTGAACATCAAACATTTAGATGTCAAACTTGTTTTGAGGTATTTGATATTTTGCTTTGGGAGCCACACAATAAAATCCATTTTGGAGAAACTTGGACGGATGCAGCAAGTACCTCCACAGTATCACAAAATCGTAACAATGAATTCGAAACATCATCACTTCCTGGTCCTTCTTCAGTACGAGATATAAATGAAACCGAAAATGCTACCAGCGCTTCGAATGAAAATAAAGCTAGTCCTCCAGCGGCTGATGATAGAAGTTATACATGCCAAACTGTTTCAGCTGGTACTTCAAGAATATCACCCAGTGACATTACCAAGAATTATGCCTCTAATATAGGCCAGAGAGAATCTTCTTCTAGAAGAAATAGAATTATCGACAAAAAACTGTCCTTTGAATCACTACAAGCTTTTTCAACTGGTACTTCAAAAATATCACCTAGTGAAATTGCAAAAAGTTGCGCCTCTAATATAGATCGTAGAGAATCCCCTTATAGAGGAAATAGAATTATTGACAGAAAAATGTCCGTAGAATCACTACAAGCTTCTTCAGCTGGTACTTCAGAAATATCACCCAGTGGAATTGCAAAGAGTTGTGCCTTTAATATAGTTCAGAAAGAATCTCCTTCTAGAGGAAATAGAATTACCGACAGAATGTCCTTAGAATCATTACAAGCTTTTTCAGCTGGTACTTCAAGAATATCACCCAGTGATATTGCAAAGAGTTTTGCCTCTGATGTAGGTCAGAGAGATTCTCCTTCCAGAGGAAATAGAATTATCGACAGAATGGCCTTTGAATCACTACGAGGTTCTTCAGCTGGTACTTCAAGAATATCACTCAGTGATATTGCAAAGAGTTCTGCCTCTAATGTAGGTCAGAGAGAATCTCCTTCCAGAGGAAATAGAATCATCGACAGAATGGCCTTTGAATCACTACAAGCTGTTCCAGCTAGTACTTCAAGAATATCACCCAGCGACATTGCTGCAAAGAGGTGTGCCTTTAATATAGGTCAGAGAGAATCTCCTTCTAGAGGAAATAGAATTATCGACAGAATGGCCTTAGAATCACTACAAGCTGTTTCAGGTAGTACTTCAAGAATATCACCCAGTGGCATTGCAAATAGTTCTGCCTCTAACATAGGTCAGAGAGAATCTCCTTCTAGAGGTTATAGAATTATCGACAGAATGACCTTAGAATCACTACAAGCTGTTTCAGCTAGTACTTCAAGAATATCACCCAGTAACATTGCTGCAAAGAGGTGTGCCTCTAATATAGATCAGAGAGAATCTTCTTCTAGAGGAAATATAATTATCGACAGAAAAATGGCCTTTGAATCACCGCAACCTGTTTCAGCTAGTACTTCAAGAATATCCCCCAGTGGCATTGCAAAGAGTTCTGCCTCTAATATAGGTCAGAGTGAATCTCCTTCTAGAGAAAATAGAATTATCCATAGAAAAATGTCCATGGAATCACTACAGGCTGTTTCACCTAGTACCTCAAGAATATTACCCGGCAGAAAAATATCTTTGGAGTCATTACTGGATGGTCCTTGTGAAGAAAATAGAAATGAAACTGCTGCAGCACGAAGTACGAGTATAAGTGATATCGCAAATATTTCTCTAGAGAGTTTGCTCGGATCTCCTACAAAGCGAAACAGATATGACACGGATAATATTCTTGGACGATCAGCACATGCAACTAGATTAGGGAAAAATATAAATGTACCCGAAAATACGGTATTGGCTGGAACTTCCAAAAATCAAAATAGAAATGAGGTCATCAATTTAGATCAGGAAGCCACCATAACATATCCCACACCTGTTTATGTGTCACCAATGATGGAAGCTGAGATACTACATCATTTAAATCGAACTGAGAGCACTGATAATACTCCGATGCAATCTCAGGCACAACAAAACACAAATGAAAGGGACAATTTGCCTGGAACCCAAAAGAAACGAAATGAGAAAAAACGATAAATAGTCATAAAATCATGGCTCAAAATTCCTACTGAACGAAATAAAAATGATTATGATGATGAAATTCGGAAAACAAATGAGCGTTAGTTGAAACCTGAAACTTTGTTGGGAAATGAAGAGGACAACACCGAAACCAGGTCGATAGTGTTTCTATAACAGTGGAAAACTCTACTGAACAAAATCAAACCAAAGATACTCCTGAAACTTCTACAAATTATTCTTCATCTGACTCAATTCCTTCATCATCATATGTGACTTCAATATCATTAAAATTAACTACCTTTATGTGGAAAAGTATTATTTTTCGTTGCAGAGAATTCACTCGCAGTTGGTTAAGAAAAACTGTTCAGCAATAAATTTGAAATTCAAATGACATTCCACTCACTTGATTTTCTGCTGATAATTTTCCAGATTTTATTTTTTTATCAGAATAACCTTTAGCCGTTTCATGTAATAATACCTACTCATTTTTTCGACTTCCTTCAAACTTTTGGTCAATCTACAATCTTGTGCCTTTGAGATTGCCCTGATTCAAAGTACCATTGAATTTTCCTAACCTTCGAAAATGATAATTTGCCGAGAGAATATCCTATTTGCCATTGTCAGATCATTTTCTTATCCTTTATTTTTATTTGATTTGAATTTCAGGCAATCGTGCTGAATCCACATGTGTACATGTGAGAATCCACCTGGATTCTCATTTGCTTTTTCACTTTCTTGCTAGAAAATTACTTACAGCTCTGTAGAAAATTAACATTCAACTGGGTTCTCGTATGACTTTCAAATTCTGATTCCCTTTCAGTTCTTTATCGACGTTTTTTTCATTCGAATGAAATACAAAGGAATCTAGTTCAATTTCTATTTAGACTTGTCTACCTATTGTCATCTGATATTTCCGAAAAATGCATCTGACAATAATTGGCAGTTTTGTAGTCTGTCAATAACCTATATACTCAGAAAACTGATTATCAATTTGATAATCAGTTGATGATTCAGAGATATTCTTCATTGAATTTCTTTAATTCCCTTTCTAGAAGAAGACTGTTCAGCAGAAATAGTTGATAGATTGCTGAGCACCTCCAAATTACTCAAACCTCAAACCTTGATGGCTTATAATTGGTGGTATATAATACATTTTCATTAATTATATTGGAAACAAGGCTAGTTGGATTTGTGTCTAGGCACGAGAATCTGGCAAATAGTGACAAATATAGAGTCGCTGACAAATTTAACTATTTTTCGATGTATTTTCTGTGTATGCAGATATATTGATAATGAAAATCTGTTGAGAATCTATTGTTACAGAATATTTCAATTAGCTTTCACTTACGTTCATGAAATTTATGTACAGGATGCTTTCGACTTGGGCCATCCAGAACGCATTTGTATTTTTAATAGCCATTTTTGATAGACGCTATTCATACCATACTGACAAATTGAATTGTCTTCGATATTATTGAAAGATAGAGTAATTTGATGGTCACCAGGAGCATTATAATTTAATTTTAGTACGATCCTGATACTCACTCTAGTGATAGCAATACGCACTCTTTGTATCACAGCTGATTGTCGAAATTTTCTCCACCGATCTTTTTTCGTTCCAGGTTTGAATCTTTAAGGTTAACAGAACAATTCTGCTATATCCTCTTGCAGGTGTCAATCAGAATTCTAAGTAGGAGTTTGGAGAAAAATGAATTGGCATTGATCTTGACCAGCAAATGAATTAATTAATTCTAATTTGAAACCCCTATGAAGTTTTATATTTCAGCAACTAATAAAATTATTTCAGGTACTTTTATCTTGGTGATCTTGGTGATTTTCTACCAGAATTCGAAAGAAACTTCAAGTTAGAAATATCACCACTTACAGACCAGAGTTAACGTTAGATCTTCACATTGGAAAGTGTTTTATTTTAAGTTAAAAAATATACATTGTCTATCAAAAAATTGGTCTAAAATTCCGAACTTGAGGGTGGTAAAGGTCAGATGACACTGTGTAAAAATTCATTGTACACATTCTGATAGCTGATTTGATGTTCAAGTGACAAATTTTCCATATTTCTCTAAATGAAGGAGGTAGTATAATAAAACGTAAAATTTGTAATTTTTTTCGTGTATCTTTAGAATCAAAAGAGCAAAAAGGAGTATATTCGCTATAGTTCATTTGATGTAACATATGTAACCTCTGTATTCTTAATGTTACTTGAATTTGGTATGCCTATTTCGGAGAAAGATTGAAGAAATCAACCTTTTTTTATTTTACTTCTGATTTTCTCTTGAAATAATTTTTCAGTCTTTTACAATTTTGAAGAGATATATACAGTTGTTTCAGATTTAGTTAATTTCAAAGTTTTACCTTTTGGCATAATTTACCCAACCATTCAGAGATTTCTCAAATTTACTTTATAAATTTCAATTGATGAAGTTGTAAAGGTATCAATGCTAGCTTTTGATGAACTATTTGAGTTTTATTTCTATACAGTGTATATATGTTTTGTCTAGAAGTTCAATCGATATTTTTTTGAAAGAATATATTTTGAATATTTTCTATTATATTTGAATGTCTACATTTTCAATGGTATTTTTTATTGTGCAATATTTGTATCATTGAGATTCTTTGTCAATTACTATGGAAGAAATAAAATTTCTGTATGTGGAGTCCATTTATGTTCAACTCAGTATTTGTAACTACAGTGAAATTGTTGCAGATGAATTAATAAAAATTGTAATTGAATATTTTTTTTTGAGTACCTATGCCTTACCTGAATTAATTGAATTCAGGAGTCATACAACATGTATGATGTAGTACTTCTCGACCACCAGAGCAAAACAATATTTGTCGTGGAGTTTTCAGCTCCAG
The DNA here is from genome assembly GCA_015342065.1 of Leptinotarsa undecemlineata. Lineage (NCBI taxonomy): Eukaryota > Metazoa > Arthropoda > Insecta > Coleoptera > Chrysomelidae > Leptinotarsa > Leptinotarsa undecemlineata. The sequence goes on along the minus strand of WOGP01000497.1, from coordinate 17,702 downwards.
GCGAGACAAATATCATCTGAAAAGAAGAGGAAAAACCGATAAAATATCGAGATTTTCATTTCGAACTCCGTAGACTCTATCTAGATTACTCTGTCAAGATGGTTGTTCTGATTATTGGAGTCTTTGGTGGAATGATGTCCTTTCTACTATAGAATCTTAAAATCATACCGGCTTGCCGCACTAAGGCAGAAATCTTAGCCACCCAGATGCAGAAGGCTGTCATTCTTGGCTCACTGCGCTTGCTCAGGGGACATGATTCTCGGACCCAATGACCACTTACCTCGTGGTGTGGAAAGTGGTCATTGGTTGTTAATGCTGGCGCGGCCTCCCGAATGTATCGGGGCGTCGGGGGATAGAGCCTGACCAGCGCACACTACGGTAAAAAAAAACATTGATCATTATTCCGACTCCCACCCCGGAGTATGTGTTTTGTCCTCGCTTTGTTTGCAGGTGGCGCAATGGAAATCCTATTGAATTAACTGCCGAAATAGTTCATGACTAGCTGGAATTATATTTGTTTGGTCATGATACTCAGATGTTTCACTTCGTTTCTGAAAGAACCATGCCCGGTACTAATGATGGGGTGGGTACCCCTAAACCAGTCTATCGGTTAGTCGTACCAATTGAATGAAATTAATTTCTGCTTTTCATAGTGGGAAGTTACTTACGACTGACCTTTCAACTCGAAGACGTTCCATAGATGCCTGATGGTTTTACTTGAGCTTCTTGCGCGGCATTAGCAGGGTTGGTTGTTGTTTTTCCATCGGGTGCATATGATATGCTCAAGTTCAGGTGAAAATACCTCATCCTTGCCACACATGGGAACCTACAAAACTTCTGTAACTGTTGTGTTCTGTGTATTGATTCGGCGTCACTTTGGAACTGTTCTCCAACAGTTCGAAATAGGAACGAAAACAAACCTAGTATTCTGTCCGACTTAGTTGTCCACTCCATGAGTTGGCTTTCGCGAAATTGTCCTTCACCTCTTCTGTTCAGGTAGGTCGTTATTATTATTATTGATATTATTCATGTTTGCTTGGAGTGGCAATCATGCCATTTGTATTTCTATCAATTATTTCGTTTGGGTGCCTGTTTGTACAATTTATATTAAACGAGATCGAACTCATTTGGCTTGTTGTTGAGAGTTTGGGCCAAAAACTTCGTAGATTCACATAGAAAAATGTCTTTTTTTTAATAAAATTTTAAATAACTATTCAATATAGTAACCTCTTTATCGGCGCTTATTTCTTTCTAGTGAGCGTGTTTTTGAGGTTTGAGAGTAGAATAAGTCGCTGGGGGTCAGATCTGGAGAATACGGTGGACGCGAAAGCAATTCGAAATTTAATTCAAGCAATTTTGCCATTGTTTTCATTGATTTGTGTCACGGTGTATTATGTTGATGAAACATCAATTTTTTTTTCATTCAAATGGGGCCGTTGTTTCACAATTTCGTCCTTCAAACGCACCAATAACGATATGTTATTCCGTGATAAGAATCACACTTTAAAAGGTAAGACCTCATTAGGCCTTAGTTCACACAAGTTTCGACTTCCGAGGGTTGTCGTTCGTATGGGTGCGACAACTGGTTAACGGAAAAATAGATTTTGAACAGATTTTTTTTCAACAGAATATTGGATACATATGAATTCATAATGAACAACGGAATTTCAATAAATAAAATTCAACCTTTTTATATCACTTTATTCCTTTTTTGTTTTTTTATGTTTCTTTTTTAACAAAATTGATCCTATTGAGAATACCACTTTTAAAGATGTACATAGTAATAAAACGAACAACACTAATAGCAACAAATGAATATCCGTCGAAGATGATACAAAATTCGACAGACTTCTTGATTTTGGGTCCAAGATGTGGGTACCGTTATGTCTCATGACGTATTCAATCCAAAATATTGCTCTTTCCATTGCGGTTTCTGGCATATCTCTCATGACCCTTGAAATTTTCTTTGCTTCTTCGGAATACCTGGGAAATACAATGTATGTAATTTTGTTTCGAGGAGCGAAGCTGATGCAAAACTGAGAGCTTCAATATTTTCATCAGTTCGAACTTCCACTGTCTAATAAATATGATATACATTGATTGTGAAATCCCAGTTATTACCCGAAAACGATTGTGGATACTGAGGATCGAAACGTCGTGAAATACTTTGCTTGTTGTTCATTTCTTGTTAATAATTTTTAATTTTCTGTTCGTGTTAACAGTTTAATTTTTTTATTTTTTGAAGAAAAGATAATTGAAACTTTCTATGTTATTTACAAAAAAAAAACATGCAAAGTTTCAATTCTCTTTTCTTCATTATGATCTAACACGTGGTAACGGTAACATCTATCAATGTATTTTGATTTTTTGATTGTTGCTTGTATTTTATTTCATTGTAATTTCACTTATTTTTTCGGAATGGGGAATGTTCCTTAATTTGAATAATTACAGCAAATGTAAGTTTGAACAAAATAAAGTTGAGTTCAACTCATGAGTTTTCCAAATTCACTTCGAAAAGTATTCAAATTGATGTTTCAAATGCTGGGTTTTGATTTTTAAAGGGATTTGTTTCTAATTCACATATTGGCAACAGCGCCCATATCAAGTTGAAATAATTTATATATACCTAGATATTCTACTTTAGAGAAGGAAAATTATCTTTATAAATCAACAATTAAGGCAAAATATAAATTATAGTTCAATACCTCCTCCACAAGCCACATAAACAACAGTTGATTTGTTATTTATTTACCTATATGTTTCTGATTATCTGGATCTGTCAATATCCTCTCTATCATAAAACAAAATGTAGGGTGCTCCAATAGCTTCAATACATCGCCAAAACTTAAACCAGTCCGTTTGGTCTTTGACGAAGGCGTATTAATGACCAAATTCAACGCCAGAAACACAGTAAACAATGACTGCATGAATATTATAATAGTGGTCTGCTAGATTGAAGTGTTCATCTATTTCGAACCTTCGTAAGAGTTTGGTGCTTACGTCAGAGGTTGAGTCATGTTTTAAGGTCATCAGTGTTATTATTAGAATAACTGGTGCCTCAACTATATTTGTTTCCTTATAACAGTCAGTTAGTTTGGCGCATGTTTGGCAATACAGTCGATCATTGCCTGTTGAAAGTTCCATTAACAATACGCTTTGCACGGACTGGTTATTGGTCATTAGGAAACGCTAGTTGAAGTTCTAGAACTTCACATTTGTTTTTGCTACCTCTTGAACATTCACTACGAAGTAAACAGGTGAGGATTTTTCCAGTAAAAGATGAAATAGACTGTACGGAATCATTCAATCCAGGGCGGGCAGGAGTATTGATTCTGCTACTGTTTTGCTCACGAAGAGTAGTCAACAAGAACAAAAATTCGGAACAATCCTCTTGTTGTCCTAACGAGTATCTAGTGGACTTCAAAGACTCTACGAAATCGGTTGGAGGGATACTTCCTCGCGAAACTGCAGCTGCATGAACAGGTGTTTGAGTTTGGTGAATAAGTAGGAAACATTCTCGTGCTCGTTCATCATTGAAACCTCATTCTTCAAATTCTTCGTCATGAACAACACTTGTAAAATGCTATTCATGTAACAAACATTTCCTTAATTACCTAATCCGATTTTCTTCTCGAAGTTTTCAGGACAACTCTCTACTGATTCGTAAGGAAGAACATGTTTCTCATAGTTTGCTCAAAAACCATTTCTCAAGCTGCGATCGATCCTTCCAAGTGATGAAATGTTTTGTATCGATTCTGTTCTTGCTTCATGAAGCTCTTCCACTGAAAGGGAACCAGAACCACGAGGACTATAACTCGTATTTGGGGAGCAAGAATGACCTAAGTCTATTGACCGTACTGAAAAAGAAGAAGGTGGATCAATCACTTACGAATTTATCTTGATAGGAGACTGATGAATATCCACATATCTCGGCTTGTTTCGAAGATATTTTAGTTCCGTACTGATATCAGAGCATTGCATGATCTTATCAAAATCATGTGAAGCAGAAATAGTTCCAAGGACCGAAGCAGCATTACCACGTTGAATAGCAATATCAATTCTTTCTATCAAAACAGAGGTAGAACGGTGAACACCAAAAGTTTCAACCGCTACTTATAGATTCTTTCAGGGATTTCAAAAGTCAATGTATATCATATTAGATAATGGAAGTCCGCGCACCGCGCGCCACGAAACATTGTCAACCATCTTCAATATTTTCATCATATCATGATGGTGAACTCTTTATAGTCACTCAGGTTACTTCAATGAACTTACATTGGGTTGTTCAGAATTGCCTCGATGCTGCTGAGGAGAGTGTCACTGGTTAAAGTGCTATACTCCAATTTTGACCCCATTTTCCTGTTCAGAACTAAGTCTATATTGTGATATTGATCTACGAAAAAAGGTATTCCAAGCATTGGTACTCCGAAGAAGGCTCCTTCGATGGTACTCAATCCACCACCATGAGTGATAAATAATTTCAAATTCGGATGGGCTACAAAATATTTTTTATATTCATAAAAAAAATTGAAAGAGGATAGTGATATCAAAATCAACATACAGTTGCGACAAGTGTCTCAGTGGTGGTTTGTGCATCTGGTATAATATAAGTCAAAAAAGTAGTGCAAATGAAACGATGTGGCTATGGTTCCGAACAACCTAACCTTTTAATAAAGATTTGCTGTCATTTGTGATATTCATTGAGAATTGATGTATTAGAAAAACACTCAATTGTGAGATTTTCACTGACAGTCAATCTGCAAGCTTATGCAGATGACCTTGTCATCCTGGCAAGGTCCACGTCGGAAATGGTAGCTTGTAATATCTTCCAAAGAGTGTTGGACGTTGTTCACAGTTGATGCATGAGGGAGCAGATGTCTGTCAACCCCAGAAAAACTATGTCAATCCCTTCACCAAGAGGAGACAATTGGACGATTTAACGCCACTTTCCCTCAATGGTGTGGTCATTCCATTTGAAACAGAGGTGAAATATTTTGGCATTGTCCTTGATAAAAGGCTCACTTGGATCGCTCACTTGGAAAAAACTTTTACACAAAGCCAGACTGTCTTTATGGATATGTCGTAGTATTTGTGATAAAACTTGTAGTTTATGTCCCAAACAAATCCATGGAATTCATGTGATTATTGTGACACCAATAATCACTCATGGGGCAATTGCTTGGTGGCCGAAAGCTTTACAGAAAACGGCCCAAGCGAAGCCTGGCTTACAGAGACAGGCTTGTCTGGCTATCAGTGGTACCATCAGTATCACACCGTCAGCGACCATAGAGATCCTTCTAGATCTACCTCCTCTCCACATTTTTCAGGAAAGAAAGGCTAGATGGACTGCATACAGACTTGTGCACATTGCCAATTGCACAAAACAATTCAATGTAGAATGCAATAGACTGTTAGTTGACATTGGAAGTCACAGAATGCTAGAAATGTCCTCTGACTTTATGCCTCCAATTGTCAACTACGACCTGTCTAATAAAATACTATTCCCGAGTAGAGAGGACTGGATCCTGTGGGAGAAGGAAATATTAAGAGCAGATAGTTGTTGGTTCACAGATGGATCAATAACACCTTCCGGTTCTAGTGTAGGTGTTTTTAGTCCCAGACCCAGGACACAGAGTTATTTACCTGCCTAGGAACTTACGCGACTGTATTTCAAGCGGAAATTTTCGCTATTATATTGTCTACGGAAAGATTGGATAGATCCAACCTCACACACAAGTCAATAAAAATATTCTCCGGTAGTCTAGCGGCGTTGAAAGCTCTCGACTCCTACCAAGCAACGTCTAAATTGGTAGCAAATTGCCAAAACGACTCTTCACGATAGGAAAACTTAAAAGAAAGTCTCTGGTCTGGGTTCCTGGCCATACTGGCCTTTAAGTTAATGACGCTGCTGACTCTCTTGCAAACGAGGGTGCTGCAAGCGGCTTTGTTGAAACAGAACCTGTTATTGGCATCGCTTTGGGCTTTCCAAACAAACATGGAATACCTGGATGGCAAGAAGATGTATCGACTTCTGGCAGAATCTTTCAGGATTGCCTCACTCCAAGACATTTATCCACCCTTCGAAGACCAGCATTCTGGAAATGACCTCTGACTTTATGTCTCCATCTGTCAACTACGAACTGCCTTATAAAGAACTATTGCCAAGTAGAGGTTCACAGATCGATCAAAACACCTTCCGCTTCTGGTGCAGGTGTTTTTAGTCGCAGATCCAGGTCAGAGTTATCTACCTGCCTAGGAACTTATGCAACTGTATTTCAAGCGGAAATTTACGCTATTGAGTTGTGTGCAAAGAGATTGGATAAATCCAACCTCACTCACAAGTCAAGAAAAATATTCTCGGACAATCAAAAAGACCATCCTCGATAAGGAGACTAACAGATTGTCTCTGGTCTGGATTCCTAGCCATACTGGCCTAGAAGGCAATGAAGTTTCTGACTCTCTTGCAAAGGAGGGTGCTGCAAATGGCTTCAGTTATGGACTTCTGGAAGAATCTTCCAGGATTGGCTCACTTCAAGGCGTTTATTCACCCTTAGAAGCTTGATTCCAAGCAGTTGTTTGACTACAGGTTGTTGTGTGTCTAACAGGCCTTTTTACAGGTCACTGTCACTTGAATCATCACATGCAGACACTTGGACTGTCGCCTCTGTCTGGAAAATTATGAAACTTCAGAGCATATACTTTGTGCCTGCCCCGGTGGGGACCAAATCAGGTTCTTTGAGTTCGGCAGATCCGTACTCTCATCATCTGATCTGAAAGACCACTCACCATACATACTAATCGGCTTTGTTGAGAAGCTGGGTTTATTTGGCCGAATGTGAATAGGTGTGAGACAGAATGAACCCTTATGGGTTACGGTGGAGGGTCGAATAGATCCACCCACTTCAGACCCACCTACCTACCTACTCTCGAAATGTCCAATTTTTCATGACTCCGGCATAAATCCAGCTGAATTTGATCGATAGTATGTGTTATGTTGGCTCTGAGGGCTGCTATAGTTGGTGACACATTCGCAACTCAAGCAAACACCACAAGAAAAAGTCTAACGGGGTCAAATCACACGATCTCGGTGGCTAGTTCGCATTACCTCCACGTGAGATGACCATAACCTCGAATCGCTCATGCAGAATATCCAGTGTTATATGAGCTGTGTGGCATATATAAACGTTCTGTTGAAACCATTGCCGCATTGCCGAGTATAAGAAACACACACAGCGAGGGGAAACCAGCAAATCAGGAATAGCAGAGCATATTTGGACCTATCAACATAACATCGAGTGGTACCAAGCTGAGATCATACACCAGAAGGAAATCTGGCTAAGAAAAAAATTCAAAGAAGCCGCATTCATGTTGTCCAATAAAGTATTCAGCCAAGCTGGTCTAAGCTAGATAATCAAGCGAAAAATGGTCAACCTTCGCCAAACGGTTATTTCCCGGTAAACCGGTAAAGCTTGAAGAGTTGTTTTATAAAAACGCAACACGCAACACGTGTTGCGTTTTTGTAAAACTATTTAGTGAAAATCTCACAATGAAGTGCTTTTTGAATACGTCAGTTATAGATTTTCATCAAGTATCGGTCAATTTCATCATATATCATTCAGGATTACTCCCATGTTATTAATCAAATTATTGAAATTCGACAAAACTTAATCATTCCGCAAAAAAGTATATATCGAATTCCCACAGTTTAAATGTTCCACTATGCGGAATGAAAGACAGAGAGAATATTGCCGATTAAACGTCCTAAACAATTTTCACCTATTGTGCAGTTAATTTTCGAGTTGAATAGTGTACTATAATTACTGTTTTCTAATAGTCAAAAGTACTGAATGCTCATTATGAATGCACTAACAGATTTTTTGATTTCGGTATGCTTTGTCACAGCTGGCATACTCGAGTGTACTTTTTTACCAGGTCCACCCTATTGTTGTATCGTGAATGAGTAGCAATTTTTTTGAGGGTTCGGGTCATTTTATCACCAGCTGTGGCGTGCGTTTAGGAATTCAATCAAATATTCAAGTTGAAATTAATAAATATATATTCACTTATATATAATTGATATTGTCAGAATATTTTATTTCGAAATATTCACATGATGATAAATAGGTATGCTTAATCAAGGAAATTTTGAGTATAGGCCAAAATTATGTTGTGTTATCACCAGATGAATAATAATAATAAAATCAATTTCATTCCGGAGAAAGGGTGGGGTGTCAGCTGTACGATCACAAACTCAAAAATTTGAGGTACTAGACTCGAATACAAACAACGATCTATCGGCAAAATGCATAATGATAATTACGAATAGTGATTAATATTGATAACTATTATGAAGAAAAATATAATATATAGTACCAAAAGCCTATCGCTAGCAGAGATAATGATTTGTTAGAGAATTGTACAACGACATAAGACAATCAGCAAATGAGAAGGAGCAGTTAATTCTTATTTTTCAAAATGCGTATTGAATGGTGTCAATATTTACTGGGAAATTCGTCAAACATTTGGCGGCATTATATGGAAAGCTTAGAGTGAAAATGGAAGTCGAATGTTTAGGAATAGGAAGTAAATACTTGTTAACAATAAATCCTTGCGGGTTGCGGTGGAGGTTCGAATAGACCCACACACTTTGGACCAAACCTAACCTAAATTTAATTCTTGTTATGGGTATTCGCATTATTATATGCTCGAAATAGTGTCTGGCCGAAACTGGTTTTTACGACCGAAACTGAAACCGAATTTTGGCAACGGCCGAAACCGAAACTTCCTTATAAGGATTATGTTTTGAGGAAAAAATAAAGAAAACGTTATTATAATAGTCAGTCTTTATTTTTTATCTTTAAATCACAATGTTATGCAGTCTCCGACATTTCAACTCATTGATAATCAGCAAATCAACATAACAACCCCTTATTTAAGAAAAATATTAATTTCACCTAAAAAATACTTAAAATAGGTGAGGTGTTTATTTGAGTAGGTGTAGATTCTTCTTTTGAGTATTATTAATAGTTTTTCAAAAATATTGAACATAAAATTACTTATTTAAGTTTTTAACTGATATCACAATAGATACTTGATTAAATAAAATGGTTATATTTTTAGGAGTCACACATTTTTGGGAAAGAAAGTTTTAGGCTTTCTACTACTCCATCTTGATTCAAAAAAATATGGGAATCTTCTAAAGAAATGAAGTAATCAATTTTGAAATAAGTATCTCTTTCATGGATGTGTAGATCATGCAAAAAAGTAACTTTCAGACACAAACTGGAAGAAAAACAAAGCCTTCCTGTAACATCTACTTTTAAATAGGTGAATGACAATGTCATCGATGACATAAGTAGATGAAACGTATTCCGTGAAATGAAAATCGTAATTCATGAATGTGTGTGCGCGTGTGTTTTTGTCATATAATGTACTGAAGAGCCCTAAGGCAAGTGTCTTACGGCGAAACTTCGATGTCTACCAGTGAGGATTACAGTGTGCCATGTAGGTGCAAATTTTTACCATTCAATTAGTGTAAAATTACTGTAAATGATACAGTCAGTGTTCATAAAAAAGTATTTGTTTAGAAAAACATGTTTGTCATGTGATTCAATGTTTATATGAAAGTAGTTGTTTCATTCTTCCAGCATGTGTCTTAAAGTTACTCCTTTGCATGATCTACACATCCATGTATCTGTTTAAAAAATCTGTTTTTCCGTTAACCAGCTGTCGAACCCCTACGAACGACAACCGTCAGAAGTCGAAACTTGTGCGATCTAAGGATTAACGAGGTCTTACCTTTTAACGTGTGATCCCTAATACGGGTTGTGAGATAGCAAGTGAAGATCGATCGTTCAGACTAGGGCTTGAACCACCGACCAACACAGCAGGCAATTCGAGTGAGTGAACAAAGTACTCACGCCGAACCGCTTGGCTATCGACCGACCAATGTATACAGTTACTTATTTCAAAATTGATTACTTTTTTCCTTTCTTTGGAAGATTCCCACATTGTTTTGTATCAAGATGAAGTAGTAGAAAGCCAAAAACTTTCTTTCCCGGATACTTAATATTTATGTAATGAACGAGGTATATCACAAAGTGAATCACAAACATGCAAAGGTTTATTGTGGCTCACAACTATTCACACTCGACCAACTGAACCCATCTTCTCAATGAAGCCGTTTAGTCTGTATGGTAAGTGGTCTTTCAGGACAGATGGTAAGAGTACGACTCTGCCGAACTCTAAAAACCTGATTCGGTACCTAGCGGGGCAGGCACAAAGTATGTGCTCTGCTATGCCATCATTTTCCAAACAGAGGCGACACACACACTGTTTTCTGACAGTCCGAGCGTCTGCATATGATGATTCAAATGACAGTGACCTGCAAGAAGGTTTGTTAGACATCGTAGTTCATCCCTACTGTATTCCAGCAACTGTTTGGCATCGAACTCCGAAAGGGGCATAAACGCCTTGGAGTGAGCTGATCCTGGAAGATTCTGCTAGTCCCCTTCTTTGCAAGGAAGCGATTAAGAACATTTCTGTTCTGTTTTCAGTTCTGTTTTCCCCAGTTGAATTTCAATTCTTCTAGAATTTTTTACATTTTTTCCGTTAATCAGTGGATACGTACTTTGGTCTTCTTTCACGATCCCCATCATTTTGTCGAGGGTCAAAACTTTTTCTTTCATTCTTGAGTTTATATATCGACGATTTTGGTCAACGGTATACGAAGAATTTTGATGTATGAGAGAGTCATATACATTGAGAATAATATCTTTTCTTTAACTGAAAAAGCACACTTGCTCATTTGTTTGAAAAAACTGAAGTAGCCATTTCAACTCCAACTAAGTATATTCACTAATAACACTGATTATTATTTATTCAATTCAATATCAAATCTGTCTTGAGAAGTTATCGTTTCATGCGTTGCAGATTTGTGAACTATTTTAGGAATTTTCTCATTAAAGTGTTATTAATCTTTGGGACTTGGGATAGGACTAATATCTTTTGTACCCATATAGAGTTTTTTGTTAAATGGTATATATTTTGTGTGGGGAAGCTAATTGGAAAGACTTACCCAAAATTTCAGATTGAGGTAACCATTTACGAATAATTACATTTTTAGGAACGTCACTTAGTTGACTCTCAAACTTCCATAATATTATCTGATTCAGTTTACTGAAAGCATCTATAATGGCTTTCCTTTTTTCCATTTTGAGAGCATCGGATCTCAAATTGCTCCCGAGAGAAAATAAAATAACACCATTTTTAGCATTATCCATGATTTCCTGTAAGTCCTGAAAACAAATGAATGAAACGATGGGATTTTCCATTTGATTGAAATTAGTTCACTGAAAAATAAGTTTTCAATTCAAGTTTGAATATCTGAGAGAGCATATACAGGGTGACCCACCGGAAACGTACCGCAAGCAATCAAAAGGTGGGAACAATCTTTTGGCAAAATTCAAAAATTCTTTAAACTTTTTATCTTAGAGCGAAAAAAAAACAATATATCCAATCCTTCGAATGGGTGTTTCGTTCCCCCAACTCTGACAAAACAGAATAGAAGTGCAGACAGAGTGCAGACAGAGTTTGACCAGTGGGTGCGGAAGTGCAGTGATTGAAGTGATAGCTGTACATACTATACATTTATGTGCAATTTTCAAATATCGATCAACTCAGAAAGTGTAGATCTTCAATAGATCGACAATGAAATGCCAAAATCGATTGAATTTAATTTCAAAACCATCTTCATCAGTAACTGTGGAGAGTTATCAACTTTGATTTTCATGAGAAAATCTAAACGATTCAAAACGGGTGATCGAGGGGGCCACCTAAATGCACCTCTTGGTCCAATCCAGACTCCTGGAAACATGTTATTCAATTAATAGCGCACATTTTGCGAGTAATTCAAAGGAGAACCTTCTTCATCAAAGCGTGTGGGCTATAATGGCCGGTGTTCAACAAATCCTTTGCTGTTTAGTCATGGTCTGAAATATTTGAGGCCTGACGCTTTGTTCGCGATTGCGTCAGATATTATCAGGGGCTGCATCAATGGTAGAAGTGATCTTCCTTACTGCAATACATAAACTGAATGTGGTTCTGAAGTACTTGAATTTATAATGAAACTGAAAGTTGGTAGAATGCTTATATTCATACCTTGTCAGTCGGCCTCTTATTGATTAATTGGAAAAATCATGACTTCCGAAGTGCCGGTCCACGTCTGGTTTATGTTCAAGCTCTGTCCAAAGCAGTTTAAAAGTTTTTTTATATTTTTGGATTTGTAGTTACTTCCTATAGAGCCACGGATAATACTCTTTGGTTACAGAACTTGCTTCCGGTCAAAAGCAATGTCATAAATGCTCTTTGAGAGAGCATGCTTAGCATCTGGTGAACAGTTGTCTCCATAGACTGTTTGGCTATAGAAAAAACTTCGTTATTGCACCATGTACTTTGCCTTCGATAGAAATTCTAGATAAAACCAGAGAGTACCTTGTGGAAAACTCTTGAATTAGTATAGGCCCAGTAAAGATAGTTGTAGTGATTCACCAAACGATTCGAGAAGAAAATATACTCGTCGGAAAAACAAACATTGAATAAAAATAACCGAATTTGGCGATTCCAGTCAGCTTACAAATTATAGACCAATATCCGTAATAAAAAACTTTGTCACAATATTCGATCATGCTCTAAAAAACCGAATACTTGAATTTTCCGAGTTCCACAATGTCATAACCAACAGACAATATGGATTCACAAAAAAATCAAACACAAAAAGTGCAATATTTGATTTCCTAGAGCACAAAGTAGTAGCCATTGATGAATCAACGAAGTGGCTTGCAGCCTTTCTAGATCTTGCTAAAGCTTTCGATACTGTTTCCCATAGCAAACTGTTGATAAACTGACAAAATATGGTATACGCGGCTCAGTACTTGATCTCTAGAGGAATTAGTTATCTGGGAGATACTGAGTAGTGAAAATTGGAAAAGAAATTAGCTCAGAGTTGAAGATCGAAATAGGAGTACCACAAGGAACGATATAGGGTCCGATATTGTTTCTTGTTTATATAAACAGTATCGCTCAGATGGACATCTAATGTCATATGTAGATGACACAGCTCTAATTATCACAGGTGAGAATTGGGAAAGAGTAAATTATAAGGCGGGGTCGGTTTTGAAGTATTACTATGGTTAAACCACAGTTCACTGAGTATGAATATTAGGAAAACCAAATACATAACTTTCTTTCTATTCATAATTGATCAACCATCTCAATTCATTCTTAAAATACATACTTCTAACTATACATATATGATAACGATACATACAGTCGTGCGGTTTTAGAAAAAATATCATAGAAAAAATACTTAGGTATTATAATAGACCAACACAAACACTGGTCTGAACACATATCCCATATGAAAAAAAATTATACGAGCATTAAGTTAGAAATTTTATATCTTGAGAGATATTCTATCAAGAAAAAACATGATTATTTTGTAAAATAATCTCGCTGAATCAATCATCAGACACTGCATAGTCGCATGGGGTGGTGCTTTCATTACCACATTACAATCTTCACAGACAGCTCAAAATATCTTGATCAAGATCATATTAAAAAAAGAGATTATTCTCCACTCTATTTCTCTATGAAGATACCTACCTGCTCAATATAAAAACACTCTTCATGTAACAATCATCACTACGAATGTATAGTACGTACGAATAAACTATTCACGGTGAAAAAAACTAGGATGACCAGATCGACTCTCAACAACAAACTTCAAGTTCACTTTTTCAAAAATTCTTTAACCCAAAGATCTTTTATAACTAAACCTCGATAAATTCTGATAAATTTCCTATAGATAAAATTTAGTAATGGTATTTGTCTCCGTTTGTTCTTCCTCATTATTACAAGAACGTTTTTTTTATTGATTATATACTCTGTACTAGCAACTAATTTACATATAAACCAAATTTGAAAGAAACTAGAAGGGTAAAGAAATGTAATACAGGCGTCTTCGTCTAGGCAATTTCTGCTCCTGAACCATATGCCTCTACATAGCAGTAACCAAAATATATGCATTGTTATCAAATAAGTTGATAAACAATTGAAAAAAAAATTGGTATTCATCTGAACTGGGCACTTACAACATGGAAAGTGTCATGCAAAAGTTCCTCAAGATAGTAGTAAAACTTCTGAAAAAGTAATTTCTTTATCTCAACATTGACAAGTTTTTCTGACTTGTTTATATGGATACATGACGGCAAGTTAATATATCAGTTTATTGCAATGAATAATGGGGAGCATCTAAAATGACCCCTTTTATGCGGAAGAATGGTCAAATTATTCAAATATATTGATATGTTTATGTCCATTTCCAGATGAATATGAAAGGTGAAGTCAATTAATATACCTCTCTCTGGACAGTCAGTTTGCAACTATCATGAAAACCCATAATAAATATCGATCTCATTATTTTTTTCTGAGCGACAAAAACTCTTAGGAACTTGCTGGCACTTCCCCAAGCCCTATATAAGCTGATGTGAGTATAAGACACAAAAAGTAGATATTTAACAATCCAAATTTTACTATAGTGTATTTTGTATGTAGGTATGCAAAATTGAGTCAGTTGCAAGCTTTTTGAATATGATCATTACAGTTTGAATTTTGTTTTTGAAAACACAACTTCGCTAATTTATTGTAAAATATATTTCGATTAAATCCAAATGAATTTGTGGTATTTGCACCGAGTACTAAATAATATTGATAATATTCCATATGTATGATTCCACCAAGTCCAATCAATCATTTGGGAAACCTAGGCCCTTCAATTTGATTACAAGAAATAGTGTCGAATACTTCCGACAAATCTGAAAGAGATACCCCAACCACTGTGTGAAAATGAAATACAATCAATGGTGTGGAGCTAATTCGGTGCCTTGTTATTCCTGATATTTTACTATATATTACTGATAACTTTGTAAGTGTGGCCGATGACATCTCTTCTTGCGAATACGCCATCTATGGGATCGATAGTGAACTCGAATGTAAAAAAAATCTAAAGCACATGAACTTCAAACGTTCAAGCCAGTCTCGATATACCTACACAGTAGGTTTAATGGACTGACGCCTATCAGAAAACAACTATTCCCCTGGCTAATACCACGAAGGGCGTTGAATTATATCCGACAGGCGTCAGTGCAGGAATCTTCACAAAAGATTTTCCTGCATATGCAATTGGCAATACAACTGAAAGAGTCGACCCCCAATTCTGGAACGGGCACACTTGCAGACCGGTTCCGGGCTCATTAGCCACTCATCAGTGCAAGATAGTGACCATCATCGACCTGAAGTCAATGATATTCCAAAATTGCCAGTCTCGATATACCTACACATTAGGTTTAATGGATAATAGGAATAGTTCTGATAGACGTCAGTCCATTAAACCTACTGTATAGGTATATCGAGACTGGTTTGAACGTTTGAAGTTCATGTGCTTTAGATTTGTTTACTGCAGTCTTCAAGTATAGCCCACCGACTAATGCAAATAAGTTACTGTAAAAACATCCAACATATAGTAGCAATGTCAATAGAACGCTGTTTCGAGATCTCGGCAATTGAAAAAAAATAATAATTAGTGTATCAACAATATACAAAACTTGCTCTCAACATATAAAACTCATTGATATTACTCATTCGAACAATCACCTCAAAAGAACCAACCAAATGCGCCAAATAAGGTAATTATATCACTAAGACGGGATTTGATTACGTAATTAATAATATAACAAAATGTTCTGAGGGAATTATTGATTATAGAATCTTGTACCACTAAAGTCAATTATCAATATGGCATCCAAAGATCTTACAACTACAAAATGATATCATAGAAAAAGAAATACATATATTTTCCCAACCCAACATTCTCGAATTCCAAACAAAATTATTAATCAAATAATGGTGTTTTGAAGTATGCTTTCCTAAACAAAAAATTAAAATCAACACATCTGTTAAACAATTTAAATACTCGAATGAACTTCAACAACAATCAAATAACCTCAAAATGTTAAACTGTATAGTAAGAAAGAGCCCGAAATTGAAAATATTCAAGCTCAATATAAATATTAATAAAACTTAGTGAACATCAATACCAGAAAAGCAATATTTTCATAACCACAAAATATTGAATTCATCAAACAAACAGAAAACTCTTTGGACGTTGGTTAATGAAAAAAATGGAAAAAACTGAAGAGAAAAAAAAAAGATGCAAATTGAAATTAATTAGACTGCAGCAATAATAAGGTCTCACTTTCAAACACAATGGGTAACTTTTTCTCAAAATCAGTATCAGAAAAAAAATCAAAACATTAGATTTACCTCACCATGTAGTTCCATGTACTTTATTCCTTACAGTAACTCGAAAACTTAATTAATAATAATGAGTTTCAACAAGAAAACGACAGCAGGTGTTGAAGTTCTCTTATCAATAAATCAGTAGTTCAGTTTATAAAAAAAGGGGATCCACAGCTATGTAAAATTATGGCATATGTGTAATGAACTCTTATCTCGAAAATGATGGAAAAAGCAATTTACAACAGAACAGTAAGTTTTTTGGAACAAAATAATTTGATAAGTTCTTGCCAACAGGGATTTAGGAAAAATGTTTCAATCGAAACATCAATTTGATATGAATCTAAGGGGGACCCCACAGTGGGGAGGGTGCTTGGACCACTATCATTTCTACTGTATGTTGATGAACTACTCAATGCAGAGTGCAATAGACTGTTTGTTAACACTGGAAGTCACAGCATTCTGGAAATGACCTCTGACTTTATGCCTCAAATGTCAAGTACGAACTGCCTTATAAAGTACTATTCACAAGTAGAGAGGACTGCATCCTCCGGGAGAAGGAAATATTAAGAGCAGATAGTTGTTGGTTCACAGATAGACCAAAAAACACCTTCCGGTTCTAGTACAGGTGTTTTTAGTCTCAGACCCAATACAGAGATATTCTACCTGCCTAGGAACTTATGCGACTGTATTTCAAACGGAAATTTACGCTATTGAATTGTGTGCGGGGTGATTGGATAAATCCACCCTCACAAAAAAGTCAATAAAAATATTCTCGGACAGTCAAGCGGCGTTGGTAGCTCTTGGATCCTACCGAGCAACGTCTAAATTGGTAGCAAATTGCCAAAAACGGTTCTCCTCGATAGGAAGACTTAACAGATTGTCTCTGGTCTGGATTCCTGGCCATACTGGCCTGGAAGGCAATGAAGCTGCAGACTTCCTGCAAAGGGAGTGCTGCAAGCAGCTTCATCGGACCAGAACCTGTCATTGGCATCGGTTTAGGCTTTGCCAAACAAACTTTGAACACCAGGATGACAGTAAGATTTATCGACTTCTGGCAGAATCTTCCAGGATTGGCTTACTCCAAGGCGTTTATTCACCCTTCGAAGCTTGATTCCAAACAGTTGGGATGAATTACGATGTCTAACAGGCGTTCTTACAGGTCACTGTCAATTGAATCATCATATGCAGAGATTTGGACTGTCGGAAGACAGTATGTGTCGACTCTGTATGGAAAATTATGAAACAGCAGAGCATATACTTTGTGCCTGCCCCGCTGGGGACCGAATAAGTTTCTTAGAGTTCGGCAGAAGTAGATGTATACAGCTGATTCTCGGTCTCCCCCCACC
>WOGP01000496.1:0-24088 GCA_015342065.1 Leptinotarsa undecemlineata | reverse complement strand
GTTTGTCACATTGCTTGGATTCGTTCACAAGAGAGGAAACTCTGGATGGAGATGAAAAACCAATGTGTCGAGGTGCAAGCAGAGGAGAAAATGTACAAAGTCCTTAACAAGGACAAGTTTTCCCGTATTTTAGTAACTCAAATAATCTCTCCAACGGAAAGATTCAGAGGCAAATTGAATGTTTTCATTGACTTTCCTTCAGATGTATTAGATATGAGCAATTATGCAGCAGACAATGTGGATCTTTGTCGTTATAATCTATATGCACTTTCAAATCACAGTGGGACTATTTACCACGGACATTACACAGCATATTGCAGACACCTATATAGCGGCACGTGGCATGAATAAAACGATTCACACGTGATCCCAATTTCGCCAAATTCACTTGTGAGCGATGAGACATATGTCCTCTTTTATGAACAGGAGGGTACGAAGCAGCACCTTTGATGTGATTTTTTTTCTTTCCCTTTTTTATAAGCTTAGTTCTTTGAAATGTTTTATATTTTATGATTGTTCCGAATTTCGTTATTTATTGTAATATTCAATATAAATATATAGTCTAGTCTGTAAAATGACCGGTATAGTGATAATATTTTGAACCGCATACCTATACTAAACATATCATAAAATAATACTCGAAAGCAAACTATTCTGCGGTAGACACTATGAATGAAATAAATCCCTCAATGATAAAAATTGTTCAAGAGAATCATTTATTCTGCTGGTCGATCATGTTCTTCCTGTCTGTCTCATGTTGATTTCCCAAGTCTACGATAAATAGACTTAAATAGGGGGAAAAGATGATATCTTATTGATGGTAGATAGATATAAACTGTACAGGAAAGGTCGTGGGTCGCGTGCAGGTGGATTATGTATATACATATGCACAGAGTAAGGTAAGTACATCACTCATACAAATCGATGACAATACTGAAGAATTACGGATATATTTGAAAGTAAAAAAAGGAAATGTTGTCGTTGAAGTGGTTTACAGACCACCATCACAGGATATTACTTATTTTCTAAATGAATTTGATGATAGGTGTAGTGTTATTTCTTTATCTGTATCACATGTTATATGTACAGTTGCCTTCAATATCAATTTGCTCAACTCGATAAATTCGTACGTTACCAACTTTTTATCTATCTTGGAAACACTCAAACTATCTGAAATAATTGACTTGCCGACGAAAATAACAAAATCAACTTTAACCTTGATTGACTTAAAATTATTGTACAAGATGAAGATAGAGTTATAGAAGAGGAGGTCGTGGATGTACACTTTTCCAATCACCAGTTAGTATTTTGTGAATATCGTCTGACGAAGCAACACAGAGAATCTAGGATGGTTACGGGTCGCGCTTTGAACAAAATAAATTTGGTGAATTTTGATTTCGATTTCAATAGAATTCCATTATTTTTCATCTATGAGAAATGAGATATTAACAATAAACTACATGTACTTGTGGATAGTATGGAAAAGCTTTCTGATATACATGCCTCTGTTGAGACACGTAGAATTACAAAGCCTCCGGCACCTTGGTTAACGGGCACTATTTCACAAATGATGAAAGTTAGCAGATTCAAAATGACTAGGAATAACCAGCACTGGATTTTTTATAAGGAACTGCGAAATTCTACCTCTAAATCTATTTTGAGGGAAAAAAAGACTTTTTTCAACTCCAAGCTCAGTGTATCTAACAATAAACAATGCTGGAACAAATTGAAAAATAATAAAGTTGTACCCGTGAAGGCTAAAGCAGACATTTCTGCTCATTTGCAAGATTTAGATGAAATCAATAATTTTTTTGTTTATACCTTATCTAATATTTCTCCATCAGTTGATATTATATCCCAATATAATAGTAACGTACTTTATGACTCTAACTTTAAACTATCCCCAGTTGACCAGTCTTTGGTATCCCAAAGCCATAGCCCATACAACATGCATGTCAGTAAGGAACAATAATTTTGCATGTTTTTCTGAATGAAATTTATTCATTCAAATTCAAATAAAACCACTGTTATTCCAGATGATCATGACAAATAATGTCAGAAGCTAACTTTATGATTGATTGCAATGAAAATTATTCATTTCGTAACAAAATTTTAAATATCACAAAATAATCCTCTGAAAATGCGAAAAAATGAATTACACAGAGTTGTTTTGGAATAAACTACGTACTTAAATAATTAGGGTCAAAAATATATTTTCATTCTTCATTTTTAACACCTGTATTTCTGAAATGAAATATCTTCAGTATGTTTCATCTATCGGGAAGATACTCCAGTTTCACTTTGATGATATTGTTATGGAATATCCTGTATATCAATAAAAAACTCAGCATTATTAAGACAGATCATGATATTTTCTCAATGATTTTAAATTTCCTTTCTTCACTTTCGTAAGACATTACACAATTATGTCAGTCATGTAACAAATACGTGTATCTACTCTCATTCACGTGTCTCTTCGTTATTTTAAAAGAATTGAGAAAAATGTCACGAAATTGAAAATTTGGAATATTTTGTAATTTTTGCGTTATTTGTATGAATTATGAGAGTAATACCTAATTCTACTCTACTGCATGTCTTTCTACATTATTTGGAACGAAATTTATTCAAGATCATGCAATTAAAAAAGAAAATGGTGACTGTATTTTCTTTCTCTGCTTTCGCTTTTCTCGTTATACAATCTACCTCAAAATTTCCCTCGCCAATGAAAACTTGATTATATTATGCGGGTAATTGCGATGGTTTTCAATTTCTCAACAAGCCCATTTGTTCTTTGTATGAAGTTAGATTGGATTATTGTTATTAGCTATCAGTGCGGGTCAATTTCAGAGTGATTATTTTTAATGGAAACGATACTGCGAAGTAAAAAACGGACAGTACCATAAAAAAGTTGTATATAACTCCATACAAAATGATATTAAATATTTCGTTACAAAACTGCTTTTATACAGTGTGATCAAACTCAAGTAGGCATTGTTGAAGATACGAGTTTGATTGAATTAGAAAACTAGTGGTGTTATTTCGATAATATTTGTGGTTCTAATAGAAAAATAATCGAGTATATTTCGACCTTGATCGATTGCCAACTTCTTTCTGAATATGAAAGGTAATCACAAACTTTATCATGAATCCAAAATAAAACTATTGGGAAGGTCCTAGGTAGCAGTCATCACACCACTCTCCTCAGCTACGGTATTGATCAGATAAAAAAATATTGTATATAGATACTACGCCCAACGATTTTATAAATTTTTCATCTGATCAATACCGTAGATTGCTGAGGAGAGTGGTGTGATGAGTGCTACCTAGGACATTTTTGTCCATGAAACCACTCAACATGAATTTTTTTTTATTTATTTCATTTTCAAATTTTTACTTTGTAATTTTGTTTCTCAATTCTTCACATTTTTTCAAGTTCATTTAGTGCCTCAGTATTACAAGGTACTCTATAATCCGCCATTTTGTAGCTGCGGCTATTTTGAGTTCGAATTTTTTTCAAAGTATGCTACTGTTCTACTAGTCATGATCTCTCTGATTATTTGATGCCCATATTGTGGAAGTTGTGGAAAAATATGTATTCTACCATTTTGTAGCTGCAGTCATTTTGAACTTACATCTTTTTCTAAGAGTACCATCATTTTAGTACTCAAGTCCTGTAA
This sequence comes from Leptinotarsa undecemlineata, assembly GCA_015342065.1. NCBI lineage: Eukaryota > Metazoa > Arthropoda > Insecta > Coleoptera > Chrysomelidae > Leptinotarsa > Leptinotarsa undecemlineata. Next base: position 20,411 of record WOGP01000496.1, on the reverse strand, counting down.
TTTGATATCCATATTGAGGCAATTGTATAACAACATGTATGTCGCCATTTTGTAGCTGAGGACATATTTCATTCACAATGAAACATAATTTAATAATTTGTATTGTCATCGACACTAAATGTGTGTACACAATTTCAAATCAATCTGTCAATAGAAAGGAGGATCGAACTTCAATTACTAAATTTGATCAAAACAAATTAACAAACAGGGCAAGATTAATAAAACCGTTCAATTATAATACATGTCGGTCGTAATATTTGATATTCAAATAATTGTAAAATTACTTGCTTTTAGTATTCTGTTTGTTACTCATCTGGGAAAATGTGCTATGCTTGAAGCATACCTAGCGAGTCTTAAAACTGCAGAATATGCTCCTGAGTTATAAAATGTTGTTTCCATAAAGAATGACCCCATATCAAAGATATTTTCTAATATCATTCAAAAAATGAAGTCCAAATGATCAGGTTTTGGCTAAAAATTAGATGAAGAAAACATTTGTGGTGGACGAAGAAACGAAAATAAACATGTTAGCCTATTTTGAAGCATATGAGATTGTGTGAGAGTCAGCGAGCTGTGTTTCGGAACATTCTGAAAGATTATAAGTTCGTGCCGCATGAATACTGACCTACTCAGCGCTCTCTACCTAGAGACCAAGAAGGACAAACGACATTTTCCGTTAGTTTGTGCAGTCTCAAACTTCAGTGTCGGATAGATCAGGTGTATATGAGTTGACTTGCTGTTTTGTCGAGAACGTTATATTAGGCAAACGAGGAGAACTTTTTCCTAAGGAACTAAAGAACATAATAGAAGTTTCTTGGATGAGAAGTGCAATTTCACACCTGCAAATCATCTTCTGAATATGTGTTCCTTCCCCGGCTCCCTTTGCTGAGTTTGATTTCAACTCCCCGGCAATTTGTAATTTCATATAAAGCATTGCACACGCTACTTGGCAGCTGGGATTCTCTTTCATATTCCCACCAGTTCCCTTGAGGCGAATGAATTCCGAGTGATATAAACTAATTTCCACTTGGAATAGCGGAGATAAACGTGAACGTGGAAACTACGTTGATTAGCAGCCTCAAAGCCCATAAATTAATTTATGAAGCAGTTTTTGCCGGCAAAATATTCGTCACTACCATGTGCAAAGCCTCTGATTAAGTTTGGGTCACTGAACAGTAATTAATAGCAAACATTGTCATTTCGTTTGGAGATGAACTGCGTTTATGTTTCGATTTGATGGTTGAATAAAACCGACATTCAATCCTGAACGGTTAGACCCAATGGTCAAGTTCAGTAATTTGAAGACAATATCATTCCAACAAACTTTGTTCCAACATAGTTTTAGTGGATATAACTGGAGTTTTACCAACACCAAACCGTTATTTTCAACACTTCGACACGTGTTTCAATAGCTAAGTGATGATCTTCAAAACGATGATGATCACTTGGTGATTGAAACATGTGACGAGATGTTAAAAAAACGGTTTGGTGTTGAGATAAAATTCCAGTTATATTCATTACTCCACCAAAGGTTTCAAACAGTGCATCACAAGTACAGTTCTACTGGTTGTTATGATCTTTTTCTATGAAGAATACATCGGAAAATTGAGTGAAAACTAAAAATTATTTTTCTAAGAAAATTTTCATAATATCTCATTAATAACCTCTATATATGAGAATCACACACAACAAAAATTCGATGTCAATCATCAGCTTCATATACTGGATCTGAACCAAATGTGAGGGTACCAGAATTGGTGTAAAATACGCTTTGGAGCACACATGGGTTAAATTAAGTTAGGTTCAAAGTGAGTTGGTTTATTCGACCCTCCACCACAATCCGCAAGGGTTTATTGTGGCTCACACCTATTCAAACTGGACCAAATAAACCCAGCTTTTTGACGAGGCTGATTAGTTTGTATGATGAGTGGTGTTTCAGGTCAGATATTAAGAGTACGTCTCTACTTGACTATGAAAACCTGATTCGAACCCCAGCGGGGCAGGCACAAAGTATGTGCTCTGCTGTTCAATGATTATCCAAACAGAGACGACACACACTGTCTTCCTACAGTCCGAGTCTCTGCATATGATGATTCAAATAATAGTGACCTGTAAGAAGGCCTGTTAGATATCGTAGTTCATCCCTACTGTAGTCCAATAACTATTTGTTATCAAGCTTCGAAGGGTGAGTAAACGTCTTGAAGTGAGCCAATCCTGAAAGATTCTGCCAGAAGTCAAGGAATCTTCTTGCCATCCAGGTGTTCCATATTTATTTGGCAAAACCGAAAGCGATGTGACCAAAACCAAAACCAAAAGCGAATAACAGGTCCTGGTCCGCAGAAAAGGGTGCTTGCAGCACCCTTTTCTGCAACGGAATCATCAGTTCCATTGCTTTTCAGACCGTGATGGCCAGGAATCCAGACCACAGATAATCTGTTGAGTCTTTCTATCGAGGAGAGTCGTTTTTGGCAATTTGGTACCAATTAAGACGTTGCTCTGTAGAAGCCAAGAGTGTCCAAAGACGCTTGACTGTCCGAAAATATTTTTATTGACTTGTGAGTGAGGTTGGATTTATCCAATCTCTCCGTACACAATTCAATAGAGTAAATTTGCGCTTGAAAAATAGTCGCATAAGTTCCTAGGCAGGTTGATATACCTATCCTGGGTCAGCGACTGAAAACACCTGCACCAGAGCACATACGGGAAAACTGTTATGTGGAGACCCCGTCTGAAAATGGAAGGAATAAACTTGCCATTGTTCATTTCGAGAACACCTGAATAAAATAGTTATATACAACTGAAACCTCAGCTGCAGGCAGTGCAACAAAGCTACAGGAACAGCTATTTATGTTTTATGCGAAGGCAAGCAATTATATTTTGAAGAATATCACAAACATTTCCAACAAAGGAAATGTAAAACGTGTACAGGGTACTTCGTGAATTGAATTAATTTTATTTGGGTAGATTTAAGGATAATAATGAAGGAAATGAAATTGAAACTAGCTGAAAAAGTATTCGAATACTTGTTCCACATCATTTGTTGTTAACAATTCTAACCAATTGCCATTTTCAATATCTAAAATTAATTTTTCATCATTATAAAAACGCATGAACTGTCTTCCTGTTTGACAAGAGTTTAATTTTATTCCGAAATAAAAAAACTAATGTTTTTGTTCAGAAACGGCATTGCCATCAACTCCCTTCTAATAAAAATTTTCGATTACCGAATTATCAGCTGAATAATCATTGTATTTCTATGGGTCAATGAATTATTATTCGTAATTGAAATTCAGTCAGAAATAATAATAATTACAGCTAACATTCTCTAAACCTATCAATAATGATTTCATACTACAGGTAACCACAATCTGAATTACATCATTAATTCATGTATCAACGACGAATCATTCAGAATAATGAACCTAGGTCCAAAGAGTCTGGTGCGTGATTTCCCACTGATCCTTAATCAGTTTTTGTTGAATTTGAAGACAATCTAGAGATTGCAATCTTACTAGCTCTCATGTTCGCGATAATGACCTTGGAATAAGCGGTATGAGAAGTAATGAACTAGGTATTTTTTCAAAGTGATTCAGGAAAGAAATCAGAAGCAAATGTGACTCTTTTTATAATAATATCGAAAATTGATGAAATTTATCCATTCTGGTGCTGTCCAGATACGTAACAGGCTATTATTAACTTCATTCATCTGTGATCAGGATGTCGATCACAGATATACTTATTTACATCAATTGAAGGCATAATATTAGGGTAGGATATAATTTTTCTCCGCTTGTGTTTTTGTAGCTGAATACCCCATAAAAAATCCCGATGTCTCGCCGATATCATAGACGTACCAAAGTTTGTAATCTAGCACCAAAGTGACACGTCATCATTATCATTATTTATTTATTCACGGGTTCAAGACTCATTACATCCGATACAATTTGAAAATTTAAAAAAGATATACACGATACCCAATGCAAAAGTACAGATATAATAAAAAAAATTATAAAACTAGTCAAATTGTTTAAATGAAACCGATATTCAATTTCATGTACATATGAAAATATCCCACCAGATTAAATGTTCTATTAGAAAGAATTTTGCAGAATCTACATATTCCAACATGAAACAAGCTGTCTCTGAAACTGAGATTCTGATGCAGTTGGTGATAGTGGTTGAGAAAATGTTGTTGTATTTCTAGTTGCATTTCTAGAGGCTGAAAGTCCAATTTTGGATATCAATGACATAAAATAAACAATTCCATTAATAATTCAAAAAAATATCGTCAAGTCTTCTGTACTCCGTCTGTCACGGGGTGTTTCAAGGTCTATGAGAGAATATGATTAAGGATAGATGTATAATAATGATAAATGGCAGAATTCAACATTTGTACATGTGACACACTGTTTGGAACCTTTGGTGTGACTATTAATATTACTGAAGTTTTCATCCCAACAAAAAACCATTATTTTAACACCTGGATACCTGTTTTGATCACCGAGTGATCATCTTCAAGAGAAAGATTGAACTGAATATACGTAGAATGTTATCCTTATTCAAATCATAGATACCTCTACTAGGTACCTACGTCTTAATTGTCTTAGATTAATTTCACAATGATGCCTTATTCACTAGTCTTATATTGTTTTACAATGTGTTCTTATGGAATTGTCATATAAATCTGATATTCAAAATATTATTTCAACAAGCTGTATAGTATACTATTAGGCATTGATTCACCATCGCTATTCATAACATTACCATGTTTACTCATTTCTACACTCTCGTATGAATCTATATGCCTGTTGTTAACTTATATAACTAATTTTAATGAAAAATAGTCTATGTAATGGTTTTGTTGCAGAATATAATGGGCGACTGCTGATTTTTCTGATCTTCCATATTTTAGGTGTGCTAAGTGTTCCTTGATAATTATGTTAATTCGATATATTTTTTTGTCTGTCTATAATATTTTTCATTGCAGTCATTACATTCAATTTCGTAAATACCCGACTTTGTCCTTTGGATTTCCTAAACAACTCTGTAGAGTATGGTTTTAAATACCACCTTCATATCAAGTTCCTTGAAAATTTTCTCAAAGTTCTTCGTATATTGGTGGTATGAAAATGAGATATATTAATCTTGGTTCTTGTCGTTTCTGAAAGTCGAGATTTCGTTTATTCCTAACCTAAACTTTTTCACCCTTATATCATACATAATAAATTAAGACAGATGGAACCATATGTATTTCTCAGGAGTAATTATGGGGGTTCTTCTACTTGTGTTTGTAGATTTTTCGTGTGAAAAATCCTCTTTTGTTAACTTTGTAGTGATTGTTCAAGAGGTAACAAAAACGGATGTGATTTTCTGGAACTTCAACTAGCGTTTCCTAATAAGATAACTAACCAGTCTGTGCAAAGCTTGTTGTTAACCCTTAGAAAAATAAATAATTCATGGCACTTCTCCTATTTCTTCTGCATAAATGCTGATCAGTATGATTTTTTGTGGCATATTTGTGCACTTCTAAATTTAAACTTAACAAATTCAAAAAAATATGAGAGTGATAAGTTAGAATTTTATATACAAATGTCATAGTTAAATAATACAACCGTAAAAAAACTAGTAGCCACTGCAAAGTTTATATCATGATTCCGATTTCAGTGGATCTATTCACTTTTAGAACAATTCGCATATCGCGATTATGAAGTTTTTGTAATTGAGATGTTTGATTTAGATTAAACAAGAAAATAATAGAAACACAGTAATCAAAATGTGGTTGGATAATCGCATTGTATATAGTAATTTCAAACTGAGTGGATAAATTACCAGAAATTCTTGTGAAGAAATATAGTTTTTTAAATATTTTTCCACATATATAATCGATACGATTGTCAAAAAGTAATAAATTGCCTAACTGCAATCCAAGATATTTGATACATGACACAATTTCAATGTTTTCATTATCAATTTGGAGATTTATTTCATTTGAATCAAGGTTGTTCCATTCATATTTTGTTGTCATAATCATTCCTTCAGTTTTTATTTTATTCAGTTTTAATTTATTTGCCATGATGTACTCATTTACATCCTTTAATGCGACATTCATTTTATCAATAGCTTTATCTTAGTTTGCATGACAGCATACCAATAGTGTATCATTTGCAAATAAATTTTCAAAATCAACATTCATAAACAAGTTTCTGTCATTCAAGTAAAAGATAAAAAGCAGAGGTCCTAAAACGTTTTGGTAGTTTATAGCATTATGGACCAAAATATACAAAATTTTCCTTTCCTAGTCATTTCATGTTCGTTTTGAACTTTATCCACACTGTAGTTCACAATGTGTAACACGGTAGCACAGATGCTCCAAGCTCGCGAAGATTGTGCAATGCCTGCCTTGGGGGGGCCAACGCTCCAAGTAGGGGTCATCGAACTAATTACCTTCTCTTGCTTGGTCTTCGCGTTTGTGGGGCTGATTATATCAAGGACAAACGTCAGGATAATGATCACAGTGCTTTGTATTCTCTCAACAGCTGTCTTGTATTATCCTTCTTTTAATAGACCTCTCAGAGGTATTTACAGCAGGATAATTATAAGGATTTACTGCTGGTGAGAAATGGGTTATGCATCAGGCTGATTCGATATAATATGTGGAACTTGTTCTAGGAACATTAAAAACATGAAGTTGATTGCAATTATGGCATAAAAGATGATTATTATACTCGAAACAATTTTACTGCAAAGGTTAAAGAAAAACTTTCATTACCTGACCGAAGAGTCTATAAAAATTATTGAAAAAAGATTAAAGTTATCAACTGGTTTCTAAGAGTGACTCCACTCAAGCAAGCGCCCATGAGAATGCTCTTCCTACAAAATCATGACTTGGGTGAGAGATTCATGCTTGTATCGCGATTCTGAGTAGAGACAATGTTCTCTGTGTAGTTTATATTGGCATGTATGTATGTATGTTTGTTTGTTTGTTTGTGTTTATTTGATTGTTTGTAACTCTCAAGCTCGATATCTGATTTGACAGAATTATCGACAGTATTGCTTGAGCTATTCGCGGGCATACGTAACCTCCTTGATATAATTCGAAACCACTTTACATGTATTTCTTCATTTGAAACAATGATACAAAATGCACAAACTGTGTTGTTATCAAAACTAAATGCATCCAATTTTAGATAAATCTGTCAACAGGAAAGGGGTCAAACGTCAATAACTAAATTTGACTCAAATTGATAAATGAAGAAACAAACGGATAAACAAACATGGCAAGCTCAATAAAACCGTTTAATAATGCTGTTGTAAGCGGTAGAAATTCGATAGAAATAATTATAGCCTAGAGAAAGAGATAATCAACTTCAATATAATCTGGATACCTATAGTGACATGGAATTGATTTATATACTCTATTAGATCATTTCTGTAATATCTGCTTTGAGGACAACCTAATCGCCTTTGATGATCTACCATAGAAGTAGATGATATCTCGGGCATAAATACCTCCAGCCCGCGACAAACAAACACGAGAAATAACTTCCAAACCGAACTGTTGAAAGCTCTGTCTTTGAACATTGCTCAATAGCTGTCCGTAATACATATTGAATATGAGTTTTGTAAACCTATTCCGAGTTTATGTGATTATATTAATCAATTGAATTACCCCAACCAGCAATTTTATATTTTTTAATAGTTGTGAAAACATTTCGGACAAATACATTATAGAACTATACTTTTCTCAAAAATGTTTTCAATGAGTTTTTGAAACAGTTATGAATAGGAAATTGGAACCGTTTTATAAAACATTATAGTCTCTATCAATATTTTGTAGGGCCTTTTACAAACACTACAAAACAGTTTTATAAACATTTCGACAGTTACTATAAAATTTTTCTAACACTAGTCGTAAATAAAATATCTGAAATACAATTTTCTTACAGTTTTTTAGTGATTTCAAATGAGCTTGATAAAATATAATGCAGGCTCAAACGATAACGGTAAAATGGAAAAGTGTTCAAAATGTTTTCTTAAATGCCTAAAAAGTAATTTTGTATTGGCATTAGGGAAATACAATAGATATGTCACCAACTAAAAACCAACAAATAGTAATAATTTCACTTTTGTACTTATAAAACTGTTAAAGACATTGTTTTCGCTTGAAAGATTGATATTTTAATTGCGAATGAAATTTTATTGACAAATATATAGCATATTATTAGTAAAGCACGCCACTTTTTTATTGAAATTTTTGGAAAACATTATTAATTATACTAAAATTCACTCTGCCGACGCGACGCATCAAGTTTCTAGTCGCAAATTAACTCTGTTTGTTCTGAATAACATACAATCTTATAATATCTACGTAATTTTCATGTGTAAATATCACTATATGTGCAATTATTTTATATTTTTAATTCATCTAATGTCAGTATTTCAAATTGCAATCATTTTTGAATGGCGTCGTCTATAAAATAATTTGATATCAATAGCAAGAGTTTTAACGCATTTTAGCTTATACGTTACCTCTATAGAACTGTTAGAAACACTCGGTTCTAGGAGTGATGGTATTGCGGTAGAGTCGGACTACTTTCAAAGATATTGATTTCTATAAAAATGAAAAAAGGATTCCTCACGTATTGTTTGGATACATTTTATCTGTTATGATGTTTTGGCTAAGAAGCTTCTTCCATCGATTACAAAGGCTGAATTTCGAAGGAGTTTTGAGCTAGTGATTTTAGTATACATAAACACTGTGCTTCACTTAAATTGACACATTTTGATCATCAATAACCTTTTCCTGTTTTTTAGCTAGAACAAAATTGAAGCACTAGGTTATGTGGGTCTTTGTCTGAAACGAACCATTTTTCTTAATGGCTTTCCAATTACGTTATTAGGTATATAGTTATTGGGATGCTAGTCAATTAAAACTAACAAATTATACTTCATTACACGACCTCTAAAATCAATTTCAGCTGGTTCTTCTTAAATGCTGCAGTTTATTCTTGACGACAGCAAATATATATTAGCGGAAGCAATTTTATTTTGTAACAATTATTTTATTGTTATGGAATTGTAGTAAATATGAAATACTATAAAATAATTGGGAAATTATTATTGCAGTGACAATATGGTAATGAAAACAACATTGTGTTTGAAAGCATTCTAATAAAATGATTTCATTATAGCTACAGGAAGCACTTATAAAATATTCTTGAAATAGTTTCATAAAGAACATATAAACCTCACAAAAAAGGCTATAAAACTGCTACTAGGAAAATATGTTTCATAAGTAAATTGTAAAAACGTTTCTGTGATAATTTCGTGTCTATTATATAACCGATTTTCAATTTAATTTTATAAACGTTTCTATGACAAATTTATAACATACTCTCATTGCTCACAACTGTACTTTGTTCACGGATCGTAGAATATAATTAATTAGCATTTTAAAAGTAATTATAAAATACCAACAAAATAAAAGTGTTGCAACACCATGAAATTATAAAACAATGTTGCTGGTTGGGACTGCATTCTTTGATGCATTTTGATACTCTTATTATCAATCATACTCTTTCAAGGATACTGTTTCTTCATCATGGATACTCTTCCATAGCTCATTACTTAAGAAACACATTAATGATGCTTCTGTTATGATAAAGTGTAATTTTTTGTTACAGATGCTGCCAGCAACTTTATTAACTTTAACAACTCTCCTATTGGAATTATGTAGCTCATCTCCTGTATATAATATGCAACCAGCATTTATCACGAATACCATAGGTGAGTTTGGAAATCGCTTCAACGATTTTATTTGTATATATGTGTGAAATTTCATAAACTACACCTTACGATTCAATCTTCACAAACTTTATTTTTAAAAAACGATATGTTATTCAAATCGTGTTGTGTACTTTATGAAATTACTATGTCTTCCAATAACGGTCGAATCAATCAAAAAATTATGTGTGGAACGTGAACATGGAAAAAAAGTTTTTCACATTCTCTTTTTCTATCTTAATGTCAAAAAATGTTGAGATCTTTCAAAGAAAGAAAGGAATCAATTTCAAAAAAGGAACTCTATACAAAGATATGTTACTGCAAAGAAGTAACTTTAAGACATAAACTGAAAGAAAAAGCCTTGTCGAAACAGCTATTTTCATATAAACATTGAATAACAGGAAATAAAATTACTTTCGAAAGAAAACTTTTATATGAACACCAATTTCCACGAAACACACTTTTCCCTATTTCGTTTTTGTTCCCAACATTCGTATTGAAATCAAATCAGATATCACTCACAGGATTCCTACACAATATAATCAATGGAAGAAGTGAAACTTCACTTACATATCTAGCAGCGAGGATGACAGTGTTCCATATAAGTGAAATTTTACTTCTTTCTTCAATTATCCTGTGTAAAAATCCTGTCAATGATATTTGATTTAATTTCATTATGAATGTTGGGAATACAAACTGAAGAGAGAAATGTGATTTTCGTATAATTGAGCGTTCATATGAAAATAACTGTTTCCAAAGGGATTTTTCTTCCAGTTTGTCTGTGAAAGTAACTTCTTTGCATGATCTGCACATTTCTGCATAGAGTTAATTTTTGAAATTGATTCCTTTCTTTCTTTGGAAGATTCCCATATTTTTTGTATCATAGAGAAGTAGAAGGTCAAAAACTTTCTTTCCCAAAAATTATTATTTTTTGATAAACCCTTTCAATGAGGTTTTTCTCAACTGAGTTGACGTTTTCGGATTCCTAATGAATTATGAGTCATCAGTTTTTGATATTATCGATTTATGCGTGGCCATTTATGAATAGTCTTTTGCTACATCTCCAATAAATAAACTTTACAATTATGCAAATAGCATTCCTATTCATTCGAAAATATTTCAATTGATATTTCAAGCATTTTTTTTTCTCTTAATTTCAGTTGAGTTTTAAACAGAAAAAGGAGCTTGGAAAAATAAAGTTTGAATTTGTAAAGAAAATTAAAATTTTTCTTTGGAGTTATGATTTAGTAAATTGATGGTTGTAGCACATGAAAAATGAGAAATGAAATTTTCTCTGTTTTACTCTTTTAAAAGTGGTAAAAAACAGAAATTTTCATTTCTCATTTTTCATTACAATGGAGTCTTGATTATCAATTTCAACCAGCAATTCAAACTTTCAATAATCTTATCTTCCTACTGGTTGTATCAAGTCCTCGATTCATATCAGCATGGTTTAAATAATCGATGTTTCACAAGTATTTTCACTGCAGTGACACATAAAGTTTAATTAATTTCGAAATCTCAAATCTGTATCACTCATTGAACTGAGATTTACTTGAATGAAAGACTTGAATGTTTGTTAGACTCATAATATTATAAAAATATTGTGTTCTTAACAAAAAATGTTCACTGAAACTGAGTTTCCAGAAATTCTCTGAACACCTACATATCTTCCCTACTAGTGTAGTTCTTCAGCATCACTGACGGGCATCCCTGTATTCATCCTCATCCCCATCCTTATCATCTATGGCTACTTGTAAGTTGAAGTAGGAATTTCTTGAATCTGCCCTTTGTAAAAACTGCTTTAGGTATTGTAGATCTCTGTATTTACCCAACTTTATTGCAATTGGGCCAGAATACGAAGGCAATATTAACTTTGGGTGGTCGTAACCACTCTGATAGTTCTCGTTCACAAAGTGCATATTTTTCTATACATTTCAGGTAGATACTGTGTCCTCCCATGCCCCTTCCTGGATTGAGTGACCTGAGATAGAATCTTCCCACAAAGTTACTGTGTGCGAAAGCTAAATTCTCATTTCATCCTCCCTCACTCATTTCTGAGTGGACCTCAACTTGCTGCTGGGCACTTCAACAAGATCTTTTTGGTCAAAAGCCAGCCTTCAGGAGCTTTCACACTCGTTGTCTGTTGTTTTTGTTTGTCGTAACTTTTCTGTGTGTAATGTGTCTATTTATCGCGAGTAAAGTGTGTATGTACATGTACCTCATGTGGGCCTCGTGGGCCTCATGTGTTATCCCTTTCGCGAAATGTACTGTGTCCATGTTTGAAACTATATATTTTCTCCACAGGTCACGATAATGGAAGGTGATGGCTATTAACGCCAATCATTGGGTCAACACTGTGTACTATCTAGGAAAACAACCTTGCATCGTGGACACTGAGGTTTTTTTCCCAAGTGCTCCCGGATCTGATTGTTTCTTCCACTGGATATGAATATTCCAATCACCATTATTCAGTTGATATAAACGTTTCTTCCCCTTAAAATGAAGTTTAGTCTGAAGTGGGTTTAATGCCAGCATTGACTGAAATCCTGCAAATGATGCATATAAAAGTGTTTTTCCTTGGTCCCGTCTTACGAAGAAAGCATTTAGGATACAACTAATATTGTGAAAATTCAAATTCAATCTTGAATGGGTTGTGTTTTTTCAAGGGAGGTTAGGTTTTGGAAAAAATGGTTTTTGGCTTTCTACTCCCCCATCTGCACAATCTGCAAAATGTGGGAAACTTTCAAACTTCCGAAGGAAGAAATAACGTTATTTGTGAAAACGTTTCTGTGATAATTTCGTGACTATTTTATAACGTATTTATGATTTTATTTTATAAACGTTTCTATGACAAATTTATAAAATAGTTTTATTGCCTACATCTGCATTCTATTCACTGCTCGTCTAATATAATACATTAGCATTTTGAAAGTAATTATAAAATACCAATACAATAAAACTGTTGCAGCACCATGAAATTATAAAACAATTTTGCTGGTTGGGGAATAGAAGTTCATTTCCGATCGGAAAGGTACATCTTCGTAAAGAGTTTATTTGAACTTGGTTCATTTCTTCTTTCTTTGGATATTTCCACATTTCCGTATGAATTGAAACAATGAATTGAAACATTGAGAATATATCTGTGGTCGAGTATGGACGAGAAAAAATTAGACCAAGATTACAGGTTTCAACAACAAGTATGTATAATTTCTCGATATGAAATCAATAACTGTGACTTATATCGAACAATTCCGAGAAAAATCTCAGTCAACATATTTAGCCCACTTTCTCGCATTATATAAACATTCACATTCAAATAAAACATTGATACTTTCACCTCCTTTTCTTCGAACCATTCAATTCAGCTGAAATTTTTTGTTGACCCGTCAAGGGGGCATACGACCGATATAATAGATGTCTGAGTGAATCAGAAGGCAATTTCGTAATCGTATTCCATACGAGTTATTTCATACGTGAGGAGACCCGTTAATGGGAATTTCATGTGACTAAATTCGAACGAAAAGCTTTCTTCTGTTTGGAATAGCGAACAGGAAGCATTCTCTCTTTCTTTTTGCTGATTGAGTTTATGTGTTTAACGGTTGTTTACATTTTTTCGGACGGACAGGATTTGGATCGTTCACTCCCAAATAATGAAAATTATATTATTTATAGAAAAATGAATGTTTCGGAATGATATTTCGATATTGATATTCGATATTGAATTACATCCGACACAATGCACAGTATAGTCTGACTACTGTATACATATAAGAAAATAAGTATTTTAAAACATTCAGTGAAGTTCCATTTCGAATTATTTATTTTCTTATATGAACTTATTTGTTCGCTGAATTCAGAAAAACGTAGTCAACGATAATTTTACCAACATTTTTGAGGTAAAAGTTTTTTACGCGCGCTTGATTTGGGGAGTAAGCTGGTAAATGCGTGATGAGAGTGTTACGAAAAGTGTGATCAATTGAGGCAAACGGAAGTTGAGAGGTATAAGTTAGGTGAAGCTGGGAAGAGAGAGAGAGAGAGAGTTACGTTTCGTATATCACTGTAGGCGTACCACAAGGTTCAATACTGGAACCGATACTTTTCCTGCTATGCATACACGATTCAACTTCTATCAATGTAGAAGGAAATTGCACCCTATTCGCCGATGACACCACAATATTATGACGTGATAAGACCAACACAGGACGAGGACAAGATAATTAAAAACAGACCTGTTACTAGATTGTTGGCGGTAATAATTGACAATTAGCTCAATTTTGCCGATCACATTGTAACCCTCAGTAGAAAGCCTAGCTTCAGGGTGTTTTCCAGTGAGAATAACTCATAAGGATCTTGGATTGTATGCCGCTAAATTGGCTTATTTCCCACTTGTTGAGTCGCATTTAAGGTATGTTATTCCTTTCTGGGGAGTATGTTGCAAAACTCAAATGCAGACGGTGTTCATCATTCAGAAAAGTGCTATAAGATTCATGTGTAATGCCAAAAGTCGAAACTTCTGCAAACCGCTACTTGAATTACATTAAATGTTGACAGGTTTTGGAATCTTCATTTTAGAAACAGTATGTTTATTTAACAAACACAAATCGATATTCAGCGGTTACTCCAATTATTATGTCCTTCGTCAAACTAACGACCTGAAATTACCCATACCAGTCTCTCCTTTAGTCAAAGACTATATTTTATTGATCTCAATATTAAAATTTTAGAGGGTAACTGTGTATTTCCAAAATCAGTAAAATACTTATTATGTGGTATAGACCCTATTATAGTTCAGAGGAGTTCTATGAGGACAGCTTTTCTCAACTGTATTTTTATTAAATAGAAAAAGTATGGTATATTGCATTTGAACATTGTAAACTTTTTTATATTTTTTGGCATAACGTATGCTTGTTCGCGTTAAGAAAAGATCGAGAAGAAGGCGGTACATACAAAGGTGCTCGCACAAAGTAGATGCATCAACTACGACTACGAACTTGAAGATATTCCCTTTGGTGTGGATAAGATATCAATATGTCGAACAAACACGAGTGAACATGAGCGAACACGAGCAAACATACACGGATGCTCACTCATGCTCGATCGTACTCGCTTTTTGGTGAATACACACCTTTAAGTATCGATTTGTTTATTTCTGGTAGTTTCTATAACCGATCATGGTTCACACTGTTAACCAGTATCTATAACAAAACGAAATTGTTCTCACAGATTTCGAAAGCATTCAACCATCAAATGAATGATTTTTACAAGCTCATCCAGGAATGCGGAGAGCAACGAAGAAAAACGTTTCCTATCCAAAGAGAAAACATTAAGACAAGTGAGTTCATTAAGCGTGGGCTTTCATCGTATTCCAAGCGGAAAAAAGCCAATCGCGAACCGGGCAAGGATCGAGGTCACAGCGATTATTAGTCCGAGAGCCAGAGACAGTTTCTGTCTATATTACGTATTTATATATTTTTCCACGAATTACGAATTCAGCCGGAAAAATTACCTTCGAACGTAAATAGAAAATATATATGAAGCCTATTTGTATAGTAGGGAGGGTGAGTGTTAGCCCACAGCACTTAGGCCACATGTGACCCATTGTACATCCTCCGGCAGATGTAGGCCAAGACTCGCGGAACACACACTCTCTTATACACGATAACTCCGGGCACTCGCATAGGACATGCCTGATAAGCTCATCTTCCTGTTCACACATCCTGCATAGAGGTGTGTCCAATAGCCCCATATTATGGACGTGTTATCTTAGTTGACAGTGGCCAGTCAGAAATCCTACAACTGAGCGTAGATTTTTCCTGGTCAACGCCAGATATTTCTTCGGCTCCAGCTTCCCAGAGTCGCTAAGGTGATCCTGACAAGATTCCATCCTTTGTTTCCATCCCATTTCTTTAGGGATTGAGCATGGGTGTGATATTTAGCTAGTTCCGCCATTGTCGCAGTTGAAGGACTGGGTCCTAAAATTCTTAGTCCAGCCGCTTCATTGGCAATGCGATTACCTTAACTTAAGTCGTGCCCTTTAACCCAGGATAACGTGCCTAACGATAATGTGATTATCTACCGAGGCTTTGACCTAATCTTGGTGACACTCTAGTACTAGCCTTGAGGTTACACGTTGTCTGCTCAAAGCTAATAGGGCTTGTCTGCTGCCAGTGCAGATTGATATGTTTTTGCCAGAAATTCCTTTCCTGGTTATTTCTTGTGTGGCGATTGAGATACCAGCCAGTTCTGTTCGGACCACACTGGTATTTTTTTCCATTTTCCTCTTAATCTTTGGGCTTAATGATTTGGAGTGCACTCCACATTCTGATTGTCTGAATATATGCGTATTGCATTTGTAGCATCTGACTCTGTGTTCTATTTTATTTGTATTTTGTAGGGTTTATTAAACACAAACCTGGGTTTAATTGCATCACTGGTTGACTTCAGTAGACCAGCCGTGCACAATCGCACCATGGCCATTAACGCAACCTGTTCAACGTACAGGTCAGACTCATAATTAATTCCATTGCTGCAGTTGGTGTTCTTCTCATAGCTCTTGTGATGTTTAAACAAGCCAGTCGCTGTATTTGATATAATTTTTGGATGGCCGATGCTTGTAGAACTTTCAATTCCCATGCAATGGCTCCATACGTTAACATAGGTTTTATTATTGTAGTGTAGATCGAGGTGACCACACGAAGCGAAAGACCCCATGCGCGATTCACTATCCTCCGACATTGCTCATAAGCCACATATTCAACATATTCACAGTAGAGCATTTTTTGCTCTACTCTGTAGGTGAGAGTTCAATGTTAGCTTCCTGTCGAGGATAGTATCAAGGTATTCCACCTCTTCAGAGAAATTCAGTTTGCTTTTGAACATTTCTGGAGGTTTTAAGCCCGATTAACTTCTTTTCCTGGTGAAAAGGACCATCTCAGTCTTCTTGGGATTGATCGACAGTGAGTGCTATTAATTTGAGCACATCCTGCGCTCTATCGCATAGTGTGTTCATAAATTTGTCGGTCTGCAAGATACTTTTGTCATCTGCGTATGCAATTATATAGAATCCATTATTGTTAAGGTTATTATATGAAGGCTATTTTCTGTTTTTTTCTCATGTGGTCTGCAGGTTTTTATGCGTGATGTTTCGTCTACTGCTGTGGTAGACAGTTTTAAAGGCAATGTGGTAATGGTCGCAATACACGAGCTGGTACTCGGGTTCTTGTTCCTGTTGTATTCAACGCATTGACTACTATTTCCCCCCATGTCCCCCGGGTGTTGAGTGACCTGAGAATCTTTCCCACACGATTATTGTGTACAGAAGCTAGAATCTCGTCCATATACCTTTACTCATTCCTAAGTGGACGTCATCCTGCTGATGGGCACTTCAGCAAGATTGACATCCGACCTCTTGAGGTCGAAAGTCAACCTTTTGGTGCTTCCACTTTCGTGATCTGTTGATTTTGTTTGTCGTGACTTTACTGTGTGATGATTGCATGAGGGTCCCCTCAATCTTACCGTTGACAAGTGTCTTTCGGTCGCGAACTAAGTTTGTATGTGTGTATCTGTAAGAAAGTGTCTGTTAGTAATCTGTATATGAGTTTTTATACTTACCGAATCCGCCTGAGAGCATCTTTCGGAAATGGTCATTGAACTATTATTTGGACACTCTATTCATGTCGTTCTTAATAGTATTACCTGTTCGTGTTCGTATACCTCTAAGGACAGGTAGCCAGGTTTTATTAAATGATTTGAAATAATTTCTATGCTTTTGAATCTCTATTGCATCTCTATATATTCTTGGGTGGCAATTTTGGGTTAGGTTAGGTTAGGTTAGATACAAAGTGGGTAGATCTATCGACCCTCCACCGCAACCCGCAAGGGTTTATTGTAGCTCACACCTATTCACACTCGACCAAATAAACCTATCTTCTCAACGAAGCCGATTAGTTTGTATGGTGAGTGGTCTTTCAGGTCAGATGATGTGAGTACGGATCTAAGAACTCAAAGAACCTTATTCGATCCCCAGCGAGGCAGGCACAAAATATATGCTCTGCTGTTTCATCATTTTCCAGACAGAGGCGACACACACTGTCTTCCGACAGTCCAAGTCTCTGCATGTGATGATTCACATGCAGAGACATCGTAGTTCATTCCTACTGTAGTCCCACAACTGTTTGCTATCAAGCTTCGAAGGGTGAATAAACGCCTAGGAGGGAGCCAATCCTAGAAGATTCTGCCAGAAGTCTGTAAATCTTCTTGTCATCCAGGTGTTCAATGTTTGTTTGGCAGAGCTTAAAGCGATGCCAATGACAGGTTCTGGTCCGAAGAAGCTGCTTGCAGCACCTTCATTTGCAAGGGAGTCAGCAGCCAGTATGGCCAGGAATCCAGACCAGAGACAATCTGTTGAGTCTTTCTATCGAGGAGAGTCGTTTTTGGCGCTACCAATTCAGACGTTGCTCGGTAGCAGCCAAGAGCTTTCAACGCCGCTTGACTGTCCGAGAATATTTTTATTGAATTGTGTATGAGGTTGGATTCTTCAAATCTTTCCGCACATACTTCAATAGCAATTTTGGGTACTGTGTTTTCGAATGAGATAATGTGGGTACCTTCTTTGTTGAGAGCATGTTCGGCCTCAGCCGAGTTGTCAGTTTATCCGAGGCAACAGTTTCTCTTGTGTTCTGAGAGGCGGGTCCCTATACTTCGTTTCGTGTTTCCGATGTAGACTAACCGCAGCTACATGGAATGCGGTATACTCCTGGCGTTGCTAGAGGCATCTCTAGGGTCCTTCGCGCTGACCTGCGACTTAGCCTGATGGTTTTTGTTGACCTAAATATTGGTTTCACGTCGTTTCACTGGTCTAGCTGGCGTTGCCCCCTGAGTCATATGGCCCGCTCTCGAATTATCTGTCGCTGTAACTATTACGCTTGAATGCATTTTTCAGGTGATTTGGTTCTTCAGGCAGACTCCCAGGTTCACAGATTTGTTGTGCTCTCTCAACCAGCGTTTTATTTAGCCTCCTCTTTTTGTAGCTGGTGGTTCGAGTTTTTGTTTAGGTATCTGTCTGTGTACGTTGATTTTTGTAAACTTGGTGTACTTATTTTATAACTCATAAGAGTTCTTTTACATTTGAAAGTTCAATAAAAATTATTTACGTATAAACTAATTAATTGAACCGATAAATTATAGAAAATATATACGAAAGAAAGAAAAGAAATGAAGGTTGCCATTGTGTCGTCTGTTTGCTTGTCTGGCAGTTCGGAAGAGATAGATTTAAAAAGTACCGAAGGGATATACCATTTTCATCAATAAACATAATGATTTACAAAGACAGTTTATAGGAATAATTTATTGATATTCGGTATTGAACGACGTTATTCGTGAGAAGTCGTGGGGATGGTACTACCCTGCTAGCTTTTATCGAAAATGTTTCCAAATAGACGTAGAGACAGATACATAGTCACTGCGACATACTTCAATTCATAATATTTATTATTGTTGAGAATATATGCAGATAATTGTTTTTGATTCATTTTTTGGCTCGAATAAGTACTACCATAAAAATGGCAGTATATAATTATCATTCAAACGATTACAATGTTTTTGAAACTTTAGGTTTTCTGCTTGATAATAATTAATGAAAATGCAGTTTCAAAACTGAAACTGAAAAATTGGTACGAGATTCAACCTCTCTTTTTTTTCAAAAACGGCACAGATGATTCTTATTGACGTTCCAATAATACATTTTCACCTAAAAATTACCGAAAGTTTTTTACTTTTCAACCTACAGCCCACTAATCTCTAAACTACACTTAAGAAGTCGTTGAACACTCAAAAAAAAAATAAAATCGGACTGGCAGCAAAAAGTGGCGCTGGCACTCGTACTATTAGATGTCAAAGAAGGACCTCGACATTCAAGTTCGTGTGGGTGGCTACAAAACTGTGTCACCAGTGAAATTCTTTCTCCAGCTCAGCTGACAACGCAATAAGCTAATAGCTAATGATTCACGGGACTGGAAGATTAAATGTTCACAATTGAGGAACCAATGTGCAAAACCCGATAAATCCACTTTATGTAGTTCTGAATAAATCAAGGAATCAAATTTTAGCAGTGTTTGCTCAAAATTTTCCCCTAAAAACATCCTTTATTAATGCATTCAATGTTGCTCATGGAAAAAATATTTATAGTAGCAACACAAATATAACAAATTTTTATTGCGTCGAAGTCTCGATATCATTTTCCAGGTATGGGTTACAAGCCTGCGATAATTCTGAAATTTTTATTAATTGTAGTTGCATGACAATGGCAATCTAAGGCGTAAAATAATATATTCTTCTATTTTATATAATAATATTAATAATGATAATTCTTCTTTATTATTTCCAATATTAGGTATTTAACAGTTTTCATACAATGAAATTTTAATTTAAGATTTCCACTGTTATTCCTGTACCGAAACTTAACTCAATTAAAGCTGAACATTTTAGACCATTAAATATACTACCAACTCTTGAAAAAGTGTTAGAAATGTGTGTATATAAACAATTAATTCAGTACTTTAATACCAATAAATTGTTTATAGGCAACCAATCAGGTTTTAGAGCTAGACACTCATGTGAAACGTCTC